>JAGKTI010006081.1:0-42091 GCA_018397915.1 Birgus latro | reverse complement strand
CTTGGCACTGCAACTGCCCCGCCATTATACACCCACTGATAGGGCAGCCTCCTGGGGCGCTACTCCCAGGTTCGGGCCCCTCTCTAATGAGCAGAAGCGGCAGCCTGGGAACCGCAATGCCCTGTACCCTCTAGCACAGGTTCGAGCCCCATCTCGCCCCGGACCCATGATCTATGCCGGCGGAACCCCAGTCAAGCCTCCCCCCAAAGTCTGCCACTAGGTAGCGGGGGCAAAGTTTTCTGGCCGCATGCCCTTGCTGGCGTCAACCCCTGTAACGTAGTGGGGTACATTGTGTGATATGTAAAGCGCATGTGGTGTAGTGCATAGGATAGTTAGAGGAAATGTTTGGGAGAGTATGCTGGTCTACTCTCCATGTTACTGTCACACTGAAAAGGTCAGCAAAGGAGGATGATTAGGTAGCTAGTGAAAGGATCTCCAGCTCTCCCTATCACCAGCATTCCATTCCCCTCGGGAGTACTACCCTGTTCGGCCCGTGCTACAGCCTCCTCCTACAAGTTAGTTGTTTTTACAGGGTGGGGCACTAACCCACCACCACAAAAGAAAATAATTTTGAAAGAGACGATATGGAACATGCATGCCCACATGTATTACCAGATATACAAATATCAGATAAAGAAGCACAGGAAGAGTTAAGTAAAATAGACAAAGGAAAAGCAAATGGTCCTGATGAAATTTCAGGTTGGGTGCTACAGGAATGTGCAGAATAGTTAAGCAGACCATTGTATTTAATATTCAAGGAATCCTTAGGTCAAGGTAAACTACCTGATATCAGAAAGAAAGCAAACATTGTTCCACTATTCAAGAAAGGGAATAGACAGAATCTACTCAAATACCGGCCAGTATCACTGACCAGTATTGTAAGTAAGATACTAGAAAAGCTGATAAGAAAAGTTGGGTAAATCATCTAGAAGAACACAGTATGATAAAAGAAAGGCAGTTCAGTTTTAGAAAAGGAAAATCATGTGTTACTAATCTATTAAGCTACTATGATAGAGTTACAGAAACATTACAGAAAAGAGAAGGATGGGTGGACAGTATCTATTTAGATTTCAAGAAAGCATCTGACAGAGTACCGCACCAAAGACTTTTGTGGAAACTGTACCATCAAGGAGGTATCCAATGCAATCTGTACTGTTGCATTCAGGATTTTCTCAGAAATAAAGAAATGAGAACAGTACTAAGGAGAAATTACTCATCATGGAGGGAAGTGACTAACGGAGTTTGAGGACACAGTGATGGCACCGATTATGTTTTTAGTATACTGTATAAATAACACAGACAGTAACATTGGATGGAGGCTATCTAAATATGTTTCTGGATGATGCAAAATACAATGGAAAATTACTAACACGGATTCTTGCACAGAGCTGCAAGAAGAATTTAATAAGTATCATGAATGGAGCGATAAATGGCAAATGGAATTTGATGTGGACAAGTGTCATGTGCTTAAGTTTGGTAAAAGTGAGAGAAGACCAGATTGGATTATAAGTAAGGAAGATCAGCCCTACACATATTAATAACAGACTATCAATAACAGACTATCTCCAGCTGATCACATCAGTGAGAAGGTATGTAACATGTAAACATTGCTTGCTAATATGAGAATAGCATTCACATATATAAATGAAAACATACTGAGAAAGATAGTACCATCATTCATCAGACCAACCCTGGAGTATGCATCAGTAGTCTGCAATCCTTATCTCAAAAAACATATAGATAAGATTGAAAAGAAAGAGAGACTGTCCAGGTGCTTGAGGGTGCAAAAGTGGATGTATGTGGTATATGCGCAGGAGTAGGTGAGAATGACAGGGTAGAAGAAGGAATGTGTATTGTTGTGAGTAACAGATGGAAGGAGAATATAAGAAAGTATGGGTCAGTTGGTTTAAGGATTGTGTGGGTAAGATTGAAAGTTGGACTACAAATGTGGGCGATTGTGTGCATGTATGCACCAAAGCAAGATCATGCAAGCAGAGTGAGAGAAGAATTCTGGACAAATGTGGAAGCGTGCATGGAAAAGTTTGAAGGGAATGAGAGTGTTTTTCTATCTGTCTATCTATCTATTGCCAGACGCCGCAATCCCGAACGGGGTGGCCACAAACAAATCGCCTCCATGTCACTCTGTCCCCTGCCATTTCACTACCACGCTCTCAACTCACACCCCCCTCTCTCATATACCTCTCCACTCCATCCCTCCATCTCATCCTCGGCCTCCCCCTCCCTCTCGCCCCCTCCACCTCACTCACATACACTCTCCTCGTCAATCTTTCACTCTCCATCCTCTCCACATGCCCAAACCACCTTAACGTGTTTCTCCTAACGCTTCCCATCACATCCTTAACCACACCACAATGCTCCTTCACTTCCTCATTTGTTAGTCTGTCTCTCCATGTGACTCCACATGCTCCTCTCAAATAACTCATTTCCACTGCTCTCACTCTTGACTTCTGTCCTTCCAACAGGGTCCAAGCTTCACTTCCATATGTCAGAGTTGGTATCACAATACTGTCATGTAACAACTTTTTCACTTCCATGTTCACCTCCCTGTTTCTTATCACTGCTTTCAACGAACCAGCAACCTTCCTTCCCTGCTGCACCCTTTCGAGCACTTCACTCTCCAGACTACCATCCTTACATCCTTACTCATCACACTGCCCAAGTACTTAAATTCACTCACATTCTCCATATCCTTCCCATCCAATCTCACTGTACACTTACTGGCTTCACTTCTCTCGAAGACCATCACTTTACTCTTCCCCACATTCACCTTTAGATTCCGTTTCTTACACACTCTCCCAAACTCATCTACCAAGTCTCGCAGCTCCTCTTCGTCTTCACTCAACAACACAGTATCATCTGCAAACAACAGTACAGGGAGTTTCCACACACTGCCCTCTCTCACTAGGGCCACTCCGACATCCACTGCCCGACCTTGTATCTCTTTTATAACCCCATCCATATACAGATTGAACAACCATGGAGACATGACACATCCTTGTTTCAATCCAACCTTCAAATGGAAAGATTCAATCAGTTTGCCATCCACACGCACTGCAGCCTTTGCACCCTCATACATACTCTTCACTGCCTTCAACAACTTCAACTTCCCATCCACTCCATATATTCTTAATACCTTCCACAAACCTTGTCTATCCACCCTGTCATATGCTTTCTCCAGATCCATGAAGGGAATGTGAAGGTGGATGGAGTAGTTGGTGAGTGGGGTGTGCCTACAGAGATGGATAAGAACGGCAGTGCTTTAATGGACATTTGTGCCAGAAGGGGGTTGGTGATAGCCAATTCCCTCTTCAGACACATGATCATCGATAGGTATATGTGGCAAGTGATGGGTGGATGGTGAACTGAATGAATGGAAGGCAGTGATTGATTATGTATGTGTGGATGACAGGATAAGAAGGTGTGTAATGGATGCAAGAGAATATAGAGGTTGAGGGAACAGAGTCAGGGTCCTAATGAAATGGAGAAATAGAAGAAGGGAAGGACAGGAGGAAGTAGTTCATAAAAGGAGGGTGGAAAGGTTACAAGAGGATGGAAAAAAGGCAGAATATACGAGGGAAGTGGAGAAGCGATTGGGTAAATACGGTATGTATTGGAGCAGACGGGGGATGTGGAAGGTGTGTGCAAGATATTCACAGAAAAAATCTGTGCAGCATGTCAGGTGGCATGTGGGGTGAAGAGAAGACGAAAGGGGATGTGAGGAACATCATGGTGGAATGAAGAGGTGAGACAGGCTGTGGCACAAAAGAAGAAAGCGTATGGTGAGTGGATGAGAGACAGGGGTGTGGAAGAAGTTGAGAGACAGAAGAGAGAGTCAGAAGTGGAGAGGAAGAGAGAGGTGAAAAGATTAATAAGAGAGAGTAAGAAGAGGGTGGATGAGGAATTTGAGTGTAAAGTGGAGGGAATGTAAGAAAATGTTCTGGAAAGAGGTAAAGAGAGTTAGACAGGGTGCCAAAGAAGTTAGTTGGGGTGTGAAAGATAAAAATGGTAGATTACTAGTGGAGAAGGGAAAATAGTGAGCATACGGAGAGAACACCTTAAGGAATTGTTGAACATAGAGATTTTTTTTTTTTTTTTTTTTTTTAATGCAAGGAAGAAGGAACCAAAGGCCACGGGGCTGCATACTGTTCCTTCCAAGAAAAAGCAAAAACAATACAAAAGAGAGCCAAATTCAAGATCCGTTCCTTTCGAGATGCCTGGACACACTGCGTTTGAAAGACTAGAGATCATAGGAAGTAGGAAATACAGACAGAGAATGAAAGTAATGCGAGTGTAAGTGACTGGAGAATGGCTGAGAGATGGAGGGATGTGAGAAGAGAGGAAGAAATCAGTAGGATGGAAGTTGTGGAAGCAATGAAGAAAGTTAAAATGGGGAAAGCCCCAGAAATTGATGGAGCGTGTGGTGAAATACTGAAGAATGAGTGAGAGATAGCGGTAGAATGGATGTGTATGTGCAGATTGACCTGGGAGGAAGGTAGATTCCCGGAGTATTGAAAGTCAGGTATAATTATTCCCCTGTACAAAGGAAAAGGGGAAAAAGATGTATGTGGTAATCATAGAGGCATTTGTCTTCTTAGTGTAACAGGAGAAGTATATGTAGGAGACTTATTGACAGAGTTAAGGAAATAACAGAGGAATTAGTTGGAGAAGAACAGGGAGGTTTTATGAAGGGAAGACGTTGTGTAGATCAGATTTTCATCCCTAGATCTTTAGTGGAAACGTTTCTAGAGAAGGGAAAGAGGTTGTATGCAGCGTTCATGGATTTGGAGAAAGCATATGACAGGGTGCATAGACAAGGATAGTGGAAAGTATTAAGATTATATGGAGTAGATGGGAACTTGTTGAATGCCGTGGAGAGTATGTATGAGGGTGCTATGGCTGCAGTGCATGTGGATAGTGAGCTGAGTGAATTTTTCTGTATGAAGATGGGATTGAGACAGGGATGTGTCATGTCTCCATGGTTGTTCAGTATGTATAAGGATGAGGCTATAAAAGAGATATAGGATAGGGCAGTGGATGATGGAGTGGCCCTAATGAGAGGGCAGTGTTTGGAAAGTACCTGTACTGTTGTTTGCAGATGATACTGTGTTGTCAAGTGAAGAGGAATGGGAGCTGCAAGGCTTGATGGATGTGTTTGGGAGAGTGTGTAAGAAATGGAATCTAAAGGTGAATGTAGGGAAGCGTAAACTTATGGTCTTCGAGAGAAGTGAATGTACAGTGAGGTTGGATGAGTGTGATGAGTCAGGATGGAAGTTTAGAGAGTGAAGTGCCTGGAAGGATACAACAAGGAAGAAAGGTTGCTAGTTCCTTGAAAGCAGTGATAAGAAACAGGGAAGTGAGCATGGAAGTGAAAAAGTTAGTACATGACATTATTGTGTTACCAACTCTAGCATACGGAAGTGAAGCTTGGACCTTGTTGGAGGGACACAAGTCAAGAGTGAGAACAGTGGAAATGAGTTATTTGAGAGGAGCATATGGAGTCACTTGGAGAGACAGACTGACAAATGAGGAAGCGAAGGAGCATTGTGGTGTGGATGTGGATGTGATAGGAGAAACACATTGAAGTGGTTTGGCCATTTGGAGAAGATGGAGAGTGAGAGACTGATAAGGAGAGTGTATATGAGTGAGGTGAAGGGGAGGAGAGGGAGGGGGAGGCCAAGGATGAGTTGGAGGGATGGAGTGGAGAGGTATGTGAGAAAAGATGATGTTAGCTGGGAGTGGGGCAGTGAAATGGCAGGGGACAGGGTGACATGAAGGTGATTTGTTTGTGGCCACCCCTTACGGGATTAAGGCGTCTGGCAATAGATAGACAGACAGAAGATTGAAAAAGTACAAAGGGCAGCTACAAGATGGGTACCAAGCTTAAGAGATTAAAGCTACAAAGAAAGATTAGAAAAACTGAATTTACCGACACTACAGGAGAGAGGGGAAAGAGGAGACATGACTATACTATATACCATATCCCTCTCAGGGAAAGACAAAATAGATGTAAATGAATATATAACCTATGGGGAAGGATCAGCAAGAGGACACTGCAAAAAACTACATAAAAAGAGAGGCAATAAAGACATAAGGAAATTCAGTTTTCCAAATAGGGCAATTGGTCAGTGCAGTTCCTTACTGAATGAAATAGTGTGTGCCAAAACTACAGTATTCATAAATTTTAGGATATGTATGATAAAAATGGTTTAATACTCGGGACAGTATGAGCTTGACTCATTGCTATAAAGATTCAATTAGGTAAGAATGCGCACACATGCACACATGCACACACACCTCGGGAATGGAAGAGGGCAAATGTGGTACCAATTTATAAAGAAGGAAACAAGGAAGAACCCCTGAACTATAGACCAGTGTCCCTCACCAGCATGGTTGCAAAATTGTGTGAGAGGATCCTGAAAGATAGATGGATAAAATATATGGAGGAGATGAATATTTTGACTGAAAGTCAGTTTGGATTCAGAAGTTTAAGGTCATGTGTTTCCAATTTGGTGAGCTTTTACTCAAGAGCGATTGACGTGCTACAGGAGAGAGACGGTTGGGTGGATTGTGTGTATTTGGATTTGGAGAAGGCCTTCGACAAGGTACCACACAAGAGACTAATGTGGAAATTAGAGCATATAGGAGGACTGAAGGGTAACCTCCTGGAATGGATGAGAGACTTTTTGAGTGACAGACAAATGAGGACAGTATTAAAGGACAAGACATGTGGATGGAGAGAAGTAACAAGTAGTGTCCCGCATGGTTTGGTGTTGGTGCCAGTAATGTTCCTGATTTACGTAAATGATATGGTAGATGGAGTGAACAGTTATGCAGGTCTGTTTGCTGAGATGCAAGGATCTTGAGGAAGGTAAAGATTGAGGAGGACTGTAAAATGCTGCAGGTGGATCTGGATAGAATACTTGATTGGAACCAGATGTGGAAAATGAAATTCAACACAAATAAATATAAAATATTGGAAATGGGTAAAAGCACAAAGAGGCCATCACTGAATTATTTGATGGGTAATGAACCAATTACAAAAGCGAGAGAAGAGAAAGATTTAGGAGTGCTGGTCCAAGATAGTTTGTCACCTGAAAAACACATTAACAAGATAGTTAGAGAGACATATAAACTCCTGACCAACATAAGAGTAGCATTTTATTACATGAATGAAGAGATGATGAAAAAATTGATAGTTGCCATGATCCACCCCAGGTTAGAATATGCAGCAGTAGTGTGGTCCCCACACAAAAAAGAAAGATATAAATAAGATTGGGAGAAAACAAAGAACAGCAACTAAGATGGTCCCCAGTCTGGCAGATTTGTCATACAGTGAGATGTTGGAAAGGATGGATTTGCCTTCCTTAGAGGAAAGGAGAGAGAGGGGTGAGATGATTGCAGTGTTCAGGACCATGATGGGAGTAGATAAAATTGATAGAGAAGATCTGTTTGTATGGGATAAGAGAGCAACAATAGGACACAGGCTGAAACTGAAGCCAAGCTGCTTGAAGGACATCAAGAAATATAGTTTTCCATATAGAGTGGACAAAGAGATCATCCAGTCTAAAACCTTAAATGAGTTTAAAGCAAAATTTGACTTATTTAGAAAAAGAGACGGGACCCCATGAGTGTAGCTCATTACCTGTATATCACAATTAGGTAAATACACACACACACACACACACACACACACTCAAAATCCTTGGTGTATCATACAGTGCATCAATGTCGTTTAAACAACACATCACAAACATTGAAAATGAATTAACACTGAGACTCAGTGCCTTAATGTCACTTGCCCATACAACATTCGACAACAACAAAGAAACCACCACCATAGTATACAAACAATATATATGTTCAGTGATGAACTCAAGCCCTGGTTGGGCTTCTAACCTCACCGAAACACACTACAACACCCTACAGACCTGCATAGCAATTTGCAGGCCCCTGGCCTTTGGTTCCTCCTTCCTTGTGTTTAAAGAAGGCCCTAAAGATAATCACAGTCTGCACAGCTACTACACCTACAGAACATCTACTTCAAGAAACCAGAGTCCTCAAAGTCAAGGATCATCTAGACATGAGAGGCACCCAGATTCTCGCTGCAACCTCCTCAAACCCACAGCATCCACTAAACTACATGGCAGCACATCCACACACACCAAGGAACATCAAAACAACACCCAGCACATGATATCATACACAAATACTGTCATCTCTCCCCCCCTCGCCCGCCTCAGACCAGCTTCCAGAAGTATATCCATACTCAGATCACTTGCCACTTCATTCAGTCACTTAAAGACAACACACAGCTTCATGCACGGCCTCCTGATATCCACCCTTCTGAATCCTATCTCCCTCGTGAGGACAAGGTCCACCTGGCCAGGCTAAGATATGGGCATCATCCAGCCCTCTTAAATTATCAGAAGAGGCTGGATGACTCCATTGCTGATGCCTGTCCTGGATGTAACACAGCATCCCATAATATTAAGCATATTATGGAAGACTGCATTGCACACAGTCACCTACAACAACAACAACACAACATACACCCTTGAGAGCTCTGTGGGAAGCCCGGTCTCAGCCGTGGCCTTCCTTAGGGACTCAGGGTTCTTCGGCCAGAATGCCTAGGGAACAACTACTACTACAACTATTACCTCCTGATATCCACCCTTCTGAATCCTACCTCCCTCATGAGGACAGCATCCCCCTGGCCATGCTGAGATGTGGGCATCATCCAGCCCTCTTGAGTTATCAGAAGAGGCTGGATGACTCTGTCGCTGATGCCTGTCCAGGATGCAGTGCAGCACCCATACTATTAAGCACATTATGGATGACTGAATTGCACACAGTTGCCTACACCAACACACAACATATACTCCTTGAGAGCTCTGTGGGAGAGCCCTGTCTCAGCTGTGGCCTTGCTTAGGGACTCGGGGCTATTTGGCCAGACTGCCTATGGAACAAGTACAGTCAAGTTGCTTAAGGCACGGCTAATTGGTTCTGGACTGCGCTTGCGCCATAGAAAACCGTGTCATACAAATAACTAAACCTATGGGAAAAATGGAATTTGGTTCTGGACGTTTGCCCAAAGTCCCCCTTTTCACCCCACTTTTCCCCATTCTCCCCACTTTACACACACACACACAATCAAGCAGTCAGTGCATGTATTACAGACAAATTAAACACTAAGCAATAAATAATAAAAGGCTTTAAGGTATAGTTTATGCGCATTGTTTGTTTTTATGGAAGTCTGGAGGGTGAAGTGCTTGAAAGGGTGCAGCAGGGAAGGAAGGTTGCTGGTTCGCTGAAAGCAGTGATAAGAAACGGGGAGGTGAGCATGGAAGTGAAAAATATGTTACATGACAGTACAGTATTGTGATACCAACTTTAACATATGGAAGTGAAGCTTGGACCTTGTTGGAAGGACAGAAGTCAAGAGTGAGAGCAGTGGAAATGAGTTATTTAAGAGGAGCATGTGGAGTCACATGGAGAGACAGACTAACAAATGAGGAAGTGAAGGAGCGTTGTGGTGTGGTTGTGGATGTGATAGGAAGCGTTAGGAGAAACACGTTAAGGTGGTTTGGGCATGTGGAGAGGATGGAGAGTGAAAGACTGACGAGGAGAGTGTATGTGAGTGAGGTGGAGGGGGACGAGAGGGAGGGGGAGGCCGAGGATGAGATGGAGGGATGGAGTGGAGAGGTACATGAGAGAGGGGGGTGTGAGTTGGGAGTGGGGTAGTGAAATGTTGAGGGACAGAGCAACATGGAGGCAATTTGTTTGTGGCCACCCCGTGCGGGTTTGAGGTGTCTGGCAATAGATAGATAGATAGACCTTGCCATGCCATAATAAACTGTGCCATTGAAGCACGTGCCATAGGCGACTTGACTGTACTACTACTGATAAGTGACGTAGTGCTTAAGGAGCAGGTGATGAAAGAGAGGACCTATGCACCCAGGAGGAAAGTATGGAAGTTGAAAAACCAAGCAGTTAGGGATGCCTTCTGTAGTGAGTCTGCGAGATGAGTAGAGTGGTGGATGAACAGGGAGCTGTTGACAGAAGTTTTAATGAACAGTACAGAGCTCTCAAGAACAGCCTCTTGAGAGTTACTGATTCATTGTGTGGGTGGACAAGAGGCTCCCCAAGACATAAAGTAACTTGTTGGTGGGATGAGGGTGTAGAATCTGCAGTTAAGGAGAAAAGAAGGTTTTTCCAGGAATGGAAGAATGGTGGTAACAAAGAGGAATGTGTGTCTTCCAAGCGTAGGGCTAGGATAGAGGCTTACAGGGCAGAGTCTGAGTCTCGGAGACTTTTACTTGATAACCTAAATCGTGTGGAAAGGAAAAATATTTTTAAGGTGACAAATCAGATGAAGAGGGAAAACAGAGATATCATAGTTGAGCAGTGTATGAAGAATGATGAAGGAAAGGTAGTGGTGATCAGTGGGGATTTTAAAGACGCCTGGAGAACGCATTATAGCCAGTTGTTGAATGAAGAGTTTAACTGGGACAGGCAAGGTTTGGAGCCAGAGATCGAGAGTCTGACCCTTGGCCTTTGATTGGTGCAGGTACTGTGAGTAGGGCAATAGGCAGGATGCCAGTGCAGAAGGCAGCAGGTGTGTCTGGGTTGAGTGCAGAAATATTGAAAGCCTCAGGATATATAGGAGTGGGGTTAGTTACTGATTTGATAAGTACGATTATATATGAGTGTGCTGTCCCAGATGATTGACTGAGGAGTGTAATTGTAAATGTGTATAAGGGGATGGGCAGTGCCCTGGAAAGAGGAAATTATAGAGGCATAAAGCTTCTGGACCAGATAAAGAATGTAATGGAGAGAGTTCTAGAAAGTATGATTAGAGAAAGATTGAATATTGATGAGATGCAGTTTGGGTTTATGCCAGTCAAAGAGATCACTGATGCCATATTCATTGTTCGACAGCTTTAGAAAAAATATATAGGAGAGAAAAGGGTTGATTTGGAGAAGGTCTTTGACAGAGTCCTCAGAGAGTTGGTGAAGTGACAAATGAGAAAGCTCGGGATCGAGGAGTGGCTGGTTAGGGTGGTTATGGTTATGTATGTGGGTGCTCGCACCCAAGTAAGGGTGAATGGAGAGTTGAGTGATGAGTTATCCATGAATGCTGGTGTGCATCAGGTGTCAGTCTTGAGCCCCTCATTGTTTATCATGGTATAAGAAGCCCTCTCATGTGGCTTCAGAAATGGACTCCCATGGGAGATGTTGTATGCTGATGATCTGGTGTTGATTGCAGAGAATGAAAGGGAGGTGGAGGAAGGACTTAAGAAGTGGAGAGATCGTATGGGGCGCAAGGGCTTAAAAGTAAATGCACATAAAACAAAAGCCATGGAATCTAGGGCTGGGGGTGGTAGTGTCAGAGAAGAGGGGGGCCATGTGCGATTTGCCACAAGGGTGTGGGAAGTAGTTCCATCTTGTGACAAGTGGGTGGATAAGAGATGTAGTGATAGTAAAGATAAACTACAAGATAATGCTGATTTCATGTGTGAGGTGTGTCAGGGAGAGCATGTGAAGATTGTCAGGCATGAACGGACTGATTTTGCTTGTGAGTTGTGAGTGTGTGGAAGAGTTTTGTTCTTTGAGAGACATGTTATGTGCTGGAAGCTGGGCTGGAGCTAGCTCTGTGGCTTGTGTAAGGAGTGGCTGGAGGAAGTTTAGAGACCTGTTGCCTTTCCTGACATTGAGAGGGCTCTCCCTCCATGCTAAGGGATCTTTGTATGTGGCATGCATTAGGTGTGTAATGCTGTATGGTAGTGAGACCTGGGCAGTAAAGGAAGAGGATTTTCTCTGGCTCAAACATACAGAAATGACAATGATTAGGTGGATGTGCAGAGCAGCTCTGAGTGCAACGCCTGAGGGGGCTACGTTTACAATAGAAGAGTTGAGAAGAAGGATGGGACTGAAGTGTATTGGTGTTGTGATGAGGAGAGGTGGATTGAGATGGTTTGGGCATGTGGAGAGGTTGGGGGAGGATAATTGGGTGCAGTAAATGAGAAGTGTTAACGTTAGGGGTAAGGTTGTGAGAGGCTGACTGAAAAAGTCCTAGGATAAGGTCATAGATTGTGACCTCAGGGATAAGAGACTGAATCAGAAGGCTGCCAGGGATTGAGCAGCATGGAGAGTCACCATTAGGTGACCAAGGCCGATGCAGGCAAGCGTGTTGGAGCCTTTATGTGAAAGATACTTATAAGAAAGTGGTGCTGAACCTACAGTGCTGTAACCTTCATGTGGAAGCCCTGGAGGTCTCATGACTGCCAGTTATTTCATTTGCTGCTTTTCATTAGAAAGCCATCCAACAAACTATCACACCCTAGTCTCTGTTTTTTCTGCAGTCTCCTTTGGTTGTGGTGTTTGCAAGAATATAAACTGCTAACATGAGCATTAGTAGAACATTAACCATGAAATCTACAGTTAGCTCCCTTTCTCAGTAATATAGCTTACCATATTTGGGATATTTTTTTTGCTTAGATGAAAACATGTCACCTGTGAACTGGCTGTAGAAGCAGGAAATTTCTAGAGAGGCTCTACTCAGCTGTTGAGTAAGCAGTTGTATTGGGCAACATACGGATGCCACAGTCTCAGTACAGCCTTAATCTACATGCAGAATATTTTTTGACCTCTTAGGCAGAGTGAGGATTCCGAGGGCTTGTATGGTGAGTGAATAGGAATGTGGCTTATTCAGTTGGGCTAACATTATTTAGTATCTCATTCTGTCAACTTTTTTTTTCTAGTTCCCCAGATCCTACCTCACCCCATCTTGGAGTGGGAAAGGAGGTCTGGATGATGATGATGATGATGAAACTTTAGTTCATGATGACATTTCATATCCCAATAATCGAGCAGTGAAGGATAATGTTTTCATAAGTGGGTGTAATATCCAGAGAGTATCCACATTAAATATTCATATCACAGGTAGGTTAACATTGGCTGTAATGACTAACTCTGAGCTAAATAAAATTGTCTAACATTAGCTGTCTGTCAGAGATCGAGCATTGTGGAGAGCCACCATTAGGTGACCAAGGCTGACATATGCAAGCATGCTAGAGCCCTTATAAATGATACGATATGATATGTAATACAGTCAGCCCTTCTTGGTAGGTGATGGCAACTGTCATGCACTCACTTGATGCAGTGTTGTCTACTTCTTCCATCACCTTTATTATTACTATATTTTACTGTGTGCACTCTCCTCTCTCCCTGTTTCTCTCATACTTCCTGTCATTCTTTACTACCCCCCCCCTCTACTTCAGGTGGCTCTGCACTGAGTGACAGACTTAATGGTTTCCTGGAACCCAAGAAATTGTTTGCCATGTTTTGTGAAAACAATATAACCCAATAATGGATTGATTTGGAGCTTACTGTGGTGCCCCTGTTAACTGAATGGAGAGACACAAGTGCATTGTTCACCTGGGAACTAAGCCTCCATACTTTTGCCTGTGCTTTGCTGTGGCAAGATACTCTCTTCCACAAAGGAACACTGGTTCTGTGCATGGGACAGACCTGGAGGGGCCATTGCCTAATCATGGTTAATGACTCTGCTTGGTCAGACAAAACAGTGAAGCAGATATGTACCTAGAGGTGGACTGCTGGGGGATGGTGGGGTATTAGAGTATATCACATGAGAAAGCAGGAGCTATGTTCCCAGGCCTTGTGGGAAAAGAAGGTTGTTGAGGTATGACAAGGTCACAGGTAAGACAGTTGTTGAAGTCTGACAAGATCATTTGTAAGACATTAGTTGAGGTTTGACAAGGTCACAGGTAAGTTAGTTGTTGAGTGCAGAAACTTTATACTGTTGAATTAGTGGTAGGTGGGGGTGCTCACCATCCACTCACTCGATGTAGTGCTGCTCTCAGTTGTGTGCCCTTTCCTCTCTTCCTTCCTCCCTCTTCTGTCTTTCTTTCCAACATTCTTTCCTCTTTCTTCTGTCTATGGATGACACTACACTGAGTGACAAGCAAAATGGTTTCCTGTACACCAGGAAACCATTTACTACATTGAGTGGTAACCATATACAGTAACCAAATTATGGCACCTGGTGGTTTAGTGGGTAATTAAGGTGCTCCAGTCAGATTGAGCTTGGGTAGGTTTATATCCAAAGGTTGGTTGGGGTTTATTGCTCACATAATGGTCACTCTCATCTTAAATGCCAGGACCAACTTGCCTAGCCCTGTACTCCTACGCTGCTCATGGGGCACCATGTGACTGGATGATGAATGAATGAATGAAGCAACAAGATTTTATGTGTTTTTTAGAGTAAAGACAAGGTCATGCTTAATTTGTTTGTTATTACTGCCCTGGATGAGATAGGTACAGTGATACGGCATTAGGAATGAGAGAGAGATTACAGTACTATTAAAATTTGCTTCTCTACTAACCCTAGGAACATTATCCACTGCATCCCCAGGAGAGGCCACGGAGGACAGCTTGGCAGCTTACGAGGCTGAGATCAGCAAGTGGAAGACATATCACTCTGAGAACTCTGAAATTCTCTCTGTGTTTGTCAATTTCATGAACCTTTACAAACATATGCTGGAGTTGGAGGAGAGAGCGAAAGATCCAAGCAGGCTGTTCAATACCAGAGGAGGGGCACTATTGCAGGAGGAGAAGGCAAAGAGGAAAGTTAAGAATGTGAGTACCTATAGTGAAGAAGGGGAAAGAGTTTTCTTTCCTTTTTCTTTTTTCGTTTTCTGAAGTACCGGTGGTAGATGGGGGCGCCCATCATCCACTTACTCAGTGTAGGGATGCTGTATGGTTCCTACACTTAGTGACAAGCCAATTTGTTTTCTGTACCCAGGAAGGCATTTACTTTTGCTGGGTGGTAACCATATAACCAGGGTTTTTGGCTGGGTTAAGTGTCCCCCAGATGCCCCTATCTAAAATCACTTAATCATGGGAAATGTTTCAGAGAGCCTCGGAGGGCCCAGTACCTGCCTAGGACCCCAGCCAAATGGGCAGATTCGTATGACCATGTGGATCGTGAATGAGGAGATCAAGAGGGTGAATGTGTTCAAGAGTACAAGATACGCTGTGATGGCATTGTGTAAAACAAAGATGAAAGGGTGTGAAGTGGAGGAGTGGAAGGGTGAGAAATGTGTATGATCATGCATGAATGGGCGAGGAAGATGCAAGGAAGGAGTTGCTTTGTTGATGAATGAGGTGTGGCTGAGTGGAATGAGAGATTATAAATGTGTCAGCTCGAGGTGTATTGTATGAATGTTAAGTTCAAGTTTGAGAAGGTGGAAGTGGCAGAGATTGTAGCATATGCACCATGTGATGGCAGGAGAGAGAGAGAGAGAGAGAGAGAGAGAGAGAGAGAGAGAGAGAGAGAGAGAGAGAGAGAGAGAGAGAGAGAGAGAGAGAGAAATATAGCTTTTGAGTGAGCTGATGAAGCAGTGGGAGAAATGCCAGGTAGCTATAAAGTGATCATAATGGGCAATAAGAATGGAAGAGTAGGTGCTGGTCCTGAGGATGACATAATAGGTTGTAATGGAGTATGCGGAGAAAATGATAATGGGAAACGACTGAAGGATATGTGTCAGGAAAGGAGGTTGTGCATTTGTAACTCGTATTTCAAACACAGAGATGCACATCAATATACATGGTATACATGGTATAGAGCCGCCATTAGGTGACCAAGGCCGACACATGCAAGCATGTTGGAGCCTTCAAAAACGAAAACGACGACGAGAGGGAACAGGAATCATGTTGAAAGGAGTCCAATTGATTACGTGCTTGTAGAGAGATCGATGTTGGGAGTGGTTGCTGATATGAGGGCAGTGAGAGGACACTGTGGAGATTTGTCAGATCATATGATTGTGGTATGCAATATCAAGCTGAGAGGAGTGAGGGGGACCAGGAGAGAGAGGAGCAGTCAGGGAGAAAGACCGAAAATCAAAAAGCTAAGGATGAAAGAAATGGCAGATGAATACAGGACCATTTTAGGGGAGACATTAGAATCAGTGAATTGAAATGAAATGGATCTGAACAGCCTGCAGAATGCATATAGGGATTGCTTAGTTTGGAATACTAATATCGTGTGTGGGGTGGCAAGAGTAACAACAAAGAAGAAAGGTATGGCATGGTGGGATGAAGAGGTTAAGAGAGCAGTGGAGGAAAAGAGAAAGAAGTGGCTAGAGTGGTTTCAGGACAGAGGTTCAGTTGAAATGGAAACTGAATATATTGAGAGCAAGAAGCACGTAAAAAGACTAGTGAAGAGGAAAATGAAGGAAATAAATGATGATCTAGGAAGAAAAATTAATGCAAATTACTCAGAAAATAGGAAGTTTTTCTGGAAATAGGTGTGGAAATGTAGAAGTGACAGCGGAAAGAATTGTGAAAGTGTGAAGAGTGTAAGTACAGTAAACCCTCGATAAGCCGAACTATATGGGGCTCTACCCTGGTTCGAATTACCGAATTTTCCGGCTTACCGAATTTTCACACCCCAAAATTGCTTAATTACCGAATTATCACCCCCCAAAATTGTTAAGACAATACCTATTACTTGTCCTTTCAACACTAAATTAAAGAAGCATATATAAATAAATTAGTTATGACAAAAAACAATATAGTGCATTTAATATACATTTAACCCCTTCAGTGCTGGGTGTATTTTCATTTTGTTCTTGCCGCCACCAGACAATTTTAGTCAGTGTAGGTTGGATCTGTGGAAGTGCACGGGGTTGGTACAGCCTTCGTTAGCCCCTTCAGTATGTGAGTCCAGTCCTGAGTGCCATAAAATCGACTGGAGGAAGCGTAAATAAAGTAGAAATAGACGTCACAGTACTGAAGTGGTTAATTGGTAGGAAATCATTCACAGAGGCAGTACCGACTGTCGGTAACCTGTGTTGGAGATGGATTTTCACCCCCCCAAATTGCAATAACAATACTTATTACCTGTCTTCTTAACACTAAAGTAAAGGAGCATATACAGTGTATAAATTAATAAAGAAAGACAAAAAAGAAAGAATTCAGTGCACATAATTTGCCTTTCGTCAGAGGCAGAAGATTGTCGGCAGTTTGTTTTGTTTTGGAGACGGAGGTGGTGGAGTTCACACTTGAACGTAAATTCTAAAAAGTACCCAGTATTTATTTCACTCTATATTAAGAACTAAACTTAAATGTAATCACTATAACAGACTGCAGTGTAACACCTTTCGTTAGAAGCAGTAGATTCTTTGGCAGTTTGTTTTGTTTTGGAGACAGAGGTGGTTGAGTTCATACTGTAACGTAAATTCTAAACAGTACCCAGTATTTATTTCACTCTATATTAAGAACTAAACTTAAATGTAATCACTGTAATAGACTGCAGTGTAACACCTTTCATTAGAAGCAGTAGATTCTTCGAAGTTCGGCAGTTTGTTTTGTTTTGGAGACAGAGTTGGTGAAGGTGGGTTAGTTCATACTTTAACGTAAATTCTAAACAGTACCATTTATTTCACTCTATATTAAGAACTAAAATGTAATCACTGTAATAGACTGCAATGTAACACTTTCAGTAATAATAGTACTGAACTTTAATCATGATCACTACACTGTCACACGCGCACAAATTTTTTTTTTTTAGCTTCATTCCTTTACGACTAGAGGTGCCAGTATTACTTCTTTTAGGCTATGAACCTTCCATGGCAAGGCAGAAGGCAAAAGGAGAGCACTGTTCAGCACTAAATGACAGTAAGAATGGCGCAACTACCGTCTCCATAAGCAAGTAGCAGACTGGCGCCACGAGTCCGCTTGGCGCCATTTCTCCCCCTACTTTCGCATTTCGGCCTTCTTCATACGTGGTCTCGGCCTGAGTTCGGCTAACTGAAGATTCCGGCTTCTAAAAGTTCGGCTTATCAAGGGTTTACTGTAGTAGATTATTAGCCCATGGGGATGAAGTAAGGACCAGATGGAAAGAATATTTTGAAAGTCTGATGAATGGGAATAGAGAGAGCAGAGCCACTGTAAACATGATTGGTTTTGGGGATGTACAGAGAAGGAATGCAGTGCCACAGATGAAGAATGCTGTGAAGTGGCTGAAAAATGGGAAAGCAGCTGGGGTTGATGAGGTGTATGCAGAGATGAGTAAGAATAATGGAGAGAGCAGAATGAAGTTCTTGTTGGAGATATATAAGAAGGCATGGATGAGTGAAACTGTGCCAGCAGACTGGAAAAAGGCTGTATTTACATAATTGTATTTACCTAATTGTGAAATACAGGAAATGAGCTACGCTCCTGGGGTCTTGTTTCTGTTTCTCAGTGAGTCAAATTTTGCTTTAATATCGTTTAAGTTTTTAGACTGGACGATCTCTTTGTCCAGGCTATTCCACAGGTCTGTGTATCTATAAGGAAAGCTATATTTCTTAATGTCCTTCGAGCAGCTTGGCTTCTTTAGTTTCATTCCGTGTCCTCTTGTTACTCTCTCATCCCACACAAACAGATATTCACTGTCAGTTTTGTCTACTCCCAATATGGTCCTAAACATTGCAATCATGTCGCCCCTCTCTCTCCTTTCCTCTAAGGAAGGCAGATCCAGCTTTTCCAGCCTCTCTCTGTACGACAGATCTGCCAGACTGGGGACCATCTTGGTTGCTGTTCTTTGTATCCTCTCAATCTTGTTTATATCATTTTTTTGTGTGTGGGGACCACACTACTGCTGCATATTCTAACCTGGGGCAGATCATGGCCACTATCAATTTTTCCATCATCTCCTCAACCATGTGATGAAATGCCACTCTTATATTGGTCAAGAGTTTATATGTGTCTCTAACTACAGTATCTTATTTGTGTGTTTTTCGGGTGACAAACTATCCTGGACCAGCGCTTCCAAATTATTCTGTTCTCTCGCTTTTGTAATTGGTTCATTACCCATAAAATAATTCGGTGATGCCCACTTGGTATTTTTACCCATTTCCAATATTTTACATTTTATGGCGTTGAATTTCATTTCCCACATCCGGCTCCAATCATGTATCCTATCCAGATCCTCCTGCAGCATTTTACAGTCCTCTTCAACCTCTACCTTTCTCAAGATCTTAGCATCATCAGCAAACAGACTTGCGTAACTGTTTACTCCATCTACCATATCATTTACGTAGATCAGGAACATTACTGGTACCAACACCGAGCCCTGTGGGACACCACTTGTTACTTCCCTCCATCCAGATGTCCCTCCTTCATTACTTTTTTCATTTGTCTGTCACTCAAAAAGTCTCTCATCCATTCCAGGAGGCTTCCCTTCAGTCCTGTGATATGCTCTAATTTCCAGATTAGTCTCTTATGGAGTACTTTGTCGAAGGCTTACTCCAGATCTAAATATACACAATCCACCCAACCACCTCTCTCCTGTAGCACGTCAGTCGCTCTTGAGTAAAAGCTCAACAGGTTGGAAACACATGACCTTCCACTTCTGAATCCAAACTGACTTTCAGTCAAAATATTCATCTCTTCCAGATACTTTACCCATCTATCTTTCAGGATTCTCTCACACAATTTTGCAACCATGCTGGTTAGGGACACTGGTCTATAATTCAGGGGTTCTTCCTTGTTTCCTCCCTTATAAATTGATACCACATTTGCCCTCTTCCATTCCCGAGCCACACAATTAAATTGTGAATCTTATCCGCCAGTTGTTCTCTGCATTCCTTCAGTACCCAATTAGAGATTCCATCCGGTCCTGGGGCTTTGCTTTCATCTTGAGTTTCCAGTAATTTATACACTTCTTGAACTTCCACTTTTATATCTTTTGTCACTACATTTCTAATCACTCCCTCCCCCTCCACAAAATCTTTCATTAGTGAAAACCGATTGGAAACATTTGGTCATTATTTCATCTTGCATTGCCGCATCTTTGTAGACCTCTCCTTCTACTTTCAGTTTGGTGATTCCTTCCTTTTGCTTCAATTTGCCACTGACAGATCTACAAAACAATTTGGGTTCATCCTTACATTTGTCAATTTTACGTTTTTCAAAGTTCCTTTCTTCCTCTCTGCGTATTCTTGTATATTCATTTCTAGTTCTTTTATATTCTTCCTTTGTTCTGTTATTACCTCTCTTTCTCCATTTGTTCTACGCCATGTCCCTTTCTTTTTTTGCCATCATACACCTTCTGTTAAACTACCCCTTTTTCCTGTTTTCTTTCCCCCTTACTCTTGGCACATATTTTTCCACTCCCAAATTATAGAGGTCCAGAAAGATATCCCACTTCCTCTGTATCTCTCTTGTTTCTCTGAATTTTCTCCAATCTGCATTTTCAAAAAATTTTCTCAATTCTGCAAAGTTTGCTTTCCCAAAGTTATATCTTCCTTGCCTATAAAGCTCGTCCCTTAGCACCACGTTCCCTATTATCATCTGGAACTCAATAACTACATGATCACTTTTTCCTATAGGACAGATATTTCAAAGATTCAATTACATCAGGTTCTTTGGTTAGTAGTAAATCTAATCTTTCTGGTGTATCATCACCTCGGAATTGTGTCTCTTCTTTGACCCACTGCATCATTACATTATTCGTTGCTATATTTAACAATTCAGTGCCCCACGAATCTTCACTGCCTCCTGAGTCCCATTCCTCCCATTTCACCTCTTTACAATTAATGTCACCCATTAGGTTTATATTGTTGCTTTTCTCAGTCACTTTCTGTAGGTAACTAACCATGTCTGACACACTCCCCAACACTCCATACACATGACACAGTACAACAAATACAAGAACTCAACACTCAGATAAACAGTAAAATATCAGAACAGCAAACACTAAATTGGAATAATTATCTCCAAACACTTGATCACAAAACAAACACAAGCAGACTCTACAAAACACTAAACAGCATCACACTCTCCAACAGCAACACTACACAATCACATGCTGCCATCACAACAACAGACACCATACCTTCATACAAACAACAAGCAAAAACTCTCATCAATCACTTTTCACATGTCAGCCATCTAAACTCCCATCATGACGACCGACGTATCATCCGACATAAGAGACAGTTCCCCACAGACCAAGACCTTGCACCTTTCACTTACAACCAAACGAAGCATATCATCAGCAGCCTCAAGCACTCATCTGCCTGTGCACCAGACAACATAAACAACATACATCTAAAACACCTTGGACCACAAGGCATACAAGCACTCACCAACATATCAAACTACAGCTACTCACACAACATAATAGGAAGCATGGCATTATCATCACTATCCCCAAACCCAACAAAGACCCCACATTGCCTTCCTCACACCACCCCATCACACTCCTCTGCACCCCCTCCAAAGTCACTGAAAGACTGTTACTACAACTAGTTATACCTCACATCCCCCTAGCCACATCACAACATGGTTTTAGGCCACTACACTCAACAAACACTCTTCTTACAGACCTTACACGGAAAGTTTTCGATGGCATGAATTCAGCTAGGCCACCACACAGAACACTCCTTGTCACACTAGACATTAGTAAAGCTTTTGATTCCAACCCCTGCCACAACCTCACAAACAAAATATTCAACACAAACATGCACAATAACACAAAAGATGGCTGGCAAACTACTTAGCAGGCAGATGTGAACATGTAACTTTTGCTGGTCAGTCTTCGAACATCAGAAACTTCACAAATGGCGTCCCCCAAGGATCTGTTTTGTCCTGTACACTCTTTAACATATACATGCACGACATACCCACACCCCACACACCACAGATACACCTAGCATCCTATGCAGACGACATCAAACTTACATGTACACACCAAAACGCAAACACAGCCGCACACATCCTCCAACCTTACCTCAACACACTACACGAATGGTCCACTACAGACAGACTCAAAATAGCCCCAGCCAAGTCTACAGTGACCCTTCTCACAAACTGGACAGCAGAACAGTCACATCCCACATCTTACCATAAACAACACTCCCCTACCACACACGCACAAAATCCTTGGTGTAACATACAATACTTCACTGTCATTTAAACAACACATTACAAACATCAAAAATAAATTAACACCTAGACTCAGTGCCCTGCCCATACAACATTTGGACACAACAAAGAAACGACCACCACAGTATACAAACAATATATACGTTCAGTTATATCGGCATATGCTCCACAGGTAGGATTGGATGTCGCAGAGAAGGATAGATTTGGGGATGATTTGATACGTGTAGTAAGTGGTATGGGCGATGATGAGGTAGTGGTTCTGGGAGGGGATTTAAATGGCCATGTTGGTGAAGCAGCTCAAGGTTATGAAGGAGTCCATGGAGGATGTGTATATGGTGTGAGGAATGCGGAAGGGGAAAGAATACTCGAGTTTGGGGAGGCTATGGACATGATTGTGTGCAACACACATTTTAGAAAAAGAATGAGTCGGTTGATTGTGTACGAGTCCGGGGGAAATAGTAGTCAGATAGATTATTTTCTGGTCAGGTGGGTTGATAGGAGGTTAGTGAGGGATGTTAAAGTTATAGGAAGCGAGGAGTGTGTGCAGCAGCACAGACTGTTGATTTGTGACATGGTGCTTAAGGAACGAGTGATGAGAAGGAGAACATATGTACCCAGGAGGAAAATATGGAAGCTGGGAAACCAGTCAGTAAGGGATCCCTTTTATAGTGAGATGAGGAGAGTGGTGGCTGAACAGGGAGCCGTAGGTAGAGGCGTTCATGAACAGTACAGAGGCCTTAAGAACAACCTCTTGAGAGTTACCGATGCAATATGTGGTTGGTCAAGAGGCCCACCAAGACATAAAGTTACTTGGTGGTGGCATGAGGGTGTAGAAGCTGCAGTTAAGGAGAGAAGAAGGCTTTTCCGGGAATGGAAGAAGGGTGGTAACAGGGAGGAGTACTTGGCTGCCACGCACAGGGCTAGAAGAGAGGTATACAGGGTGAAGTCTGAGTCACAGAGACTTTTGCTTGATAATCTAAATCATGGAGAAAGGAAAAATATGAGTTTTAGGGTGGCAAATCAGGTGGAGAGCTATGATTGGGACACTGTAGGTGAGCAGTGTGTGAAGAATGATGATGGAAGGTTAGTGGTGAACAGTGGGGATATTAAAGATGCATGGAGAGAGCATTATAGCCGGTTGTTGAATGAGGAGTTCGATTGGGATAGCGAAGGTTTGGAGCCAGCAGATCCAGTGTTTGGCCCTTGGCCTTTGATTGACGCTGCCACTGTGAGTAAGGCAATAGGCAGGATGCGGGTGGGGAAGGCGGCAGGTGTGTCTGGGTTGACTGCCGAAATGTTGAAGGCCTCAGGAGATATTGGGGTGAGGTTAGTCACTGACCTGATAAACATGATTATATATGAGTGTGTTGTCCCAGATGATTGGCTGAAGAGTGTAATTGTAAATGTGTACAAAGGGAAGGGTGATGCCCTGGAAAGGGGAAATTACAGAGTTATAAAGCTCTTAGATCAGATAATGAAAGTAATGGAGAGAGTTCTAGAAGGAATGATTAGAGAAAGAGTGTATATCGATGTGATGTAGTTTGGGTTTATGCCAGGCAGGGGGACCACTGATGCCATATTCATTGTTCGACAGCTTCAGGAAAAATATATTGGAAAGAAAAGGGAATTGTATTTTGTTTTTGTTGATTTGGAAAAGGCCTTTGACAGAGTCCCTAGAGAGGTGGTGAAGTGGGCAATGAGAAAGCTAGGGTTGGAAGAGTGGCTGGTTAGGGTGGTTATGGCCATGTACGTGGGTGCTGACACTCGGGTAAGGGTGAATGGAGCTTTGAGTGATGAGTTTCCCGTGAATGTTGGTGTGCATCAGGGGTCAGTTTTGAGTCCCTTGTTGTTTATCATGGTGCTTGAAGCCCTCTCACGTGACTTCAGAGANGATTATATATGAGTGTGTTGTCCCAGATGATTGGCTGAAGAGTGTAATTGTAAATGTGTACAAAGGGAAGGGTGATGCCCTGGAAAGGGGAAATTACAGAGGTATAAAGCTCTTAGATCAGATAATGAAAGTAATGGAGAGAGTTCTAGAAGGTATGATTAGAGAAAGAGTGAATATCAATGAGATGCAGTTTGGGTTTATGCCAGGCAGGGGGACCACTGATGCCATATTCATTGTTCGACAGCTTCAGGAAAAATATATTGGCAAGAAAAGGGAATTGTATTTTGTTTTTGTTGATTTGGAAAAGGCCTTTGACAGAGTCCCTAGAGAGGTGGTGAAGTGGGCAATGAGAAAGCTAGGGTTGGAAGAGTGGCTGGTTAGGGTGGTTATGGCCATGTACGTGGGTGCTCACACTCAGGTAAGGGTGAATGGAGCTTTGAGTGATGAGTTTCCCGTGAATGTTGGTGTGCATCAGGGGTCAGTTTTGAGTCCCTTGTTGTTTATCATGGTGCTTGAAGCCCTCTCACGTGACTTCAGAGATGGACTCCCATGGGAGATGTTGTATGCTGATGATTTGGTGTTGATTGCTGAGAATGAAGGGGAGGCTGAGGAAAGATTTAAGAAGTGGAGAGATGGTATGGGGCACAAGGGCTTAAGGGTAAATGCAGATAAAACAAAAGTGATGATATCTAGGGTTGGTGGCGGTACAATCAGAGGAGAGGGAGAGTGGCCATGTGCAGTTTGCCACAAGGGTGTGGGAAGTAATTCCATCTTCTGTAGTGTTTGTGATAAATGGGTGCACAAGAGATGTAGTGGTACTAGAGGTAGACTGCAATATAATGCTGATTTCATGTGTGCGGCGTGTCGGGGAGAGCAGGTGGAGATTGTTAGGCGTGAGAGGGTTGAACTTGCTGGTGAGTCTCTTGAGTGTGTGGAAGAGTTTTGTTGTTTGGGAGACATGTTATGTGCCGGAGGTGGGGCTGGATTTAGCTCGGTTGCTAGGGTGAGAAGTGGCTGGAAGAAGTTCAGGGAGCTGTTGCCTCTCCTGACATTGAGAGGACTCTTTACGTGCTAAGGGGTCTTTGTATGTAGCATGTGTTAGGAGTGTGATTCTGTATGGTAGTGAGACCTGGGCAGTAAAGGAAGAGGATATTCGCAGGTTTAAACGTACAGAAATGACAGTGATTAGGTGGATGTGCAGTGCGTCCCTGCGTGCAAGGCCTGGGAGGGCTGGGTTTACGATGGAAGAGTTGAGAGGTAGGATGGGACTGGAGTGTATTGGTGTTGTGATGAGGAAAGGTAGGCTGAGGTGGTTTGGACATGTGGAGAGGATGGGGTATGATAATTGGGTACAGAGGGTGAGAAGTGTTAATATTGGGGGAGGGGTTATGAGGGGTAGACCGAGAAAGACACGGGACGAGGTCATTAGGTGGAACTTAAAGGTTAAGGGACTGAACAGGGAGGCTGCCAAAGATTGAGCAGCATGGAGAACCGCCATTAGGTGACCAAGGCCGACGCATGCAAGCATGTTGGAGCCTTCAAGAGCGAAACAAAATTAAACGAAACCTGCAGTTTTCTTAACTAATATCCGACGGGACCACCACTCATGCACTCATTCACATAATCACAATAGGCTGGTCTGCTTTTCGCCTCTGATTCGCTGATTATTTTCCCTCGATCCAGGAGCATTTCCTTCTCCCCATGTACAAAAATAAAGGTGAGTGAAGTGAGCAATAGAATTATCGTGGCATAAGTTTACTGATTGTTGTAGGGAAGCTATATGGAAGAAATGTTGTAGAGAAAGTAAGAGATATATCAGAAGTCCTAGTGAGTGATGAACAGGGTGGCTTTAGGAGTGGCAGAGGATGTATGGTTCAAATATTTGCACTGAGACATATAGTGGAGATGGCATGTGAGAAGGACTATAAGGTGTTTATAGCATTTATGGAACTGGCAAAAGCATACGACAAAGTGGACAGAGAAGGATTGTGGAAGGTTTTGCGCATGTATGGTGTAGTTGGTAAGCTGCTAGGTGCTGTCAAGAGGTTTTATGATGATAGCCAGGCATGTGTAAGGGTAATGTGCATCTAAGTTAATGGTTCACAATCATTTTCAGTGTGCGACAAGCCTGTGTGATGTTCCCATGGATGTTTAATATACAGTATATATGGATGGGGAGGTGAGAGAAGGAAATACATGAGTAATGGAGAGAGGGATGGCATTGGTAATGAATGGTGAATGACGGAATATCTTAAATTTGATGTATGCTGCTGATGCAGTGCTACTTGCAAATACCGGACAAGAACTTGGTAGACTAGTGCAGAGTTTTGCTGATGTCTGTGAGCATTGTGCCTTGAGAGTAAATGTAGAGAGAAGTAAAGTGATGGTAACTGAGAGCTGAGAGAGAAAGTTATTCCCAGTGTGATAAATGTAGAGAAACGTAGTGATGGTAACCGAGAAAGAAGGTTATTCCCATTGTGATGTTACAGTGAGTGGTGAGAGACTGGAATTGGTGGTAGAGTTCAAATACCTGGGTATGGTGATAGAAAAGAGAGGAAAATGTGCAAAAGAAGTAGAAAGTAGAGTGACATAAGAAAGGAAAGTAGGGGATGGTGTGAAGGCCTTGATAAGAAACAGAGGCATGTTGGTGCAGCTGCACGAGGCTTACAAAAAGGAGTGTTAGTGCCAGCTTTAACATATGGATGTGAGACTGCGGTGTGGCATGAAAATGAAAAGTCAGGAGTGAGAGCAGTGAAGATGGGATTGCTGAGGAATGTATGTTGAGTACTGAGAGTGGATAGAATACAAAATGATGTAATTTTTGAAAGATGCAGAGTGAGGAAGTCTGTGGACTCCAGAACTGAAGAGAGCAGTAGTTGCAGTTGTTCCCTACGCAGTCTGGCTGAACAACCCCGAGTTCCTAAGGATGGCCACGGCCGAGACTGGGCTTTCCCATGGAGCTCTCGAGGAGTTTATGTTGTGATGTTGGCACAGGTGATTGTGTGCAATGCAGTCTTCCATAATGTACTTAATAGTATGGGGTGCTATGTTGCATCCTGGACATGCATCAGCGACGGAGTCATCCAGCCTCTTCTGATAACTCAAGAGGGCTGGATGATGCCCACACCTCAACCTGGCCTGGTGGACCCTGTCCCCATGAGTGAGGTAGGACTCAGAAGGGTGGATATCAGGAGGCCGTGCATTCAGCTGTGTGTTGACTTTAAGTGTCTGAATGGAGCGGCAAGTGATTTTAGTGTGGAAATGCTTCTGGAAGCTGGTCTGAGGCAGGCGAGCGGGGGGAGATGACAGTACTTGTGAATGATATCGTATGATGGGTGTTGTTTTGATGTTCTTTGGTGTGTGTGGATGTGCTGCCATGTAATGTAGTGGATGATGTTGGTTTGGAGGCTGCTGCAAGAATTTGGGTGCCTCTCATGTCTAGATGATCCTTGACTTTGAGGACTTTGGTTTTTTGGTGTTGGTGTTCTGTAGGTTTAGTAGCTGTACAGCCTGTGATAATTTTTAGGGCCATGTTCTGTATGGTCTGTAGAGTGTTGTATGTTTTAGTGAGGTTGGAAGCCCAAGCAGGGCTTGCATAATTCATCCATGAACATATACAGTATATTGTATACTGTGGTGGTGGTTTCTTTGTTGTGTTCGGATGTTGTACGGGGAAGTGACCTCAAGGCATTGAGTCTTTGTGTTGATTTAACTTTAATGTTTGTGATGTGTTGTTTGAATGATATTGATGTATTGTATGTTACACCAATTATTTTGTGTGTGTGTGTGTGTGTGTGTGTGTGTGTGGTAGGGGAGTGTTGTTTATGGTGAGGTGTGGAATGTGACTGTGTTACGCTGTCCAGTTTGTGAGAAGGGTCACTGTAGATTTGGCTGGGGCTATTTTGAGCCAGTTTGTGGTGAACCATTCGTGTAGTGTGTTGAGGTAAGGTTGGAGGATGTGTGCAGCTGTGTTTTGCATTTTGGTGTCTACATGTAAGTGTTACATCATCCACGTAAGAGGCTGTGTGTATTTGTGGTGTGTGGGGTGTTGGTATGTCGTGCATGTATAGGTTAAAGAGAGTAGGGGACAAAACAGATCCTTGGGAGATGCCATTTGTGAAAATTCTGATGTTCAAAGATTGATCAGCAAATGTTATGTGTGCACATCTGCCTGCTAAATAGTTTGCCAGCCATCTTTTTTGTGTTATTGTGCATGTTTGTGTTGAATATTTTGTTTGTAAGGTTGTTGCGGGTGATGGCATAAAATGCTTTACTAATGTCTAGTGTGACTAGGAGTGTTCTGTGGGGTGGCCTTGCTGAATTCATGCCATCGAAAACTTTCCGTGTAAGGTCTGTTAGACGAGTGTTTGTGGAGTGTAGTGTCTTAAAACCTTGTTGTGATGGGGCTAGGGGGGGTGTGAGGTGTAACTAGCTGTAATACCAGTCATTCAGTGACTTTGAAGGGGGTGCAGAGGAGTGTGATGGAGTGATGTGAGGAAGGTAATGTGCAGTCTTTGTTGAGTTTGGGGATAGTGATGATGGTTTCATGCTTCCAGATGTTGGGTACAGTGAGTCCTCGATAAAAGAAAACCTGATATACGAATTTTCGATGTTACGAAAGCCAGGAATGTAGGACAAATTCCACAATACAAAAGGTATTTGTCTCGATGATACGAAAAGCGAAGCGAAAGGAAATACAAAAAATTCAAAATGGGTGCACTGCAAAGCGCTGTGCTTGCTTGTGGCGAGGCCGTCACAACAATAAGACAATTTGCTATCAGGACTTTTCGGTGTCAGGACAATTCCCAGTCATTTATTTACATATCAGTTAATTTAGCAAGTATATTTGTTTTCGAGTTATATGAGTTATAAAGCGGATTGTGATTTATTCTTTTTATAATAAATGTAAAATATGGCATCAAATAGATGCTATTAATGGAAAAAAATATAAATATTTTGAAACGTGAATCAGGTGACATATGCCCCGCATGCCATTGTGTAGGCAACTCATCCGTTACCAGTGACCTGGCCAGTAAAGACATGTCGCTCCACGATATGAAATTCAAGGCCAGAGTGATTCCCCAATCGATGACAACGTGGAGGACAAAGTTTATGTAGTATTCGAGGAAGAAATTGTCAGAGATGATGAGCAGGTAATGTTGCCAAAAAAGGTGCGATATGTTGATGTGTTTGGTGAGTGAAACAACGCTTATTTCACCTATATTACTGTGTGTGAAAACCAATATACTCTTGTACTACATATAAATTCATACCAAATAATAAATAAGTAACTATTATAAGTGGATTGGAATTGTTACCCTCCCATAGATCATGTTTTCTCAGGAGCCAAGGCCCATAGAAAACACAGCCATGTGAGGATATTCTTACCTGTAGCAGCATTTTAATGGTCAGGTGAGCGATTTCTCTATGAATTTTCGATGTTTCTCATAAAAAGCGGAGGTTTTAGGGGGGACCCCCCCCACACACACACAAAAAAAAAAGAATCTGCCGGGACTGGGGGGAGGTAATTGGTTAAGAATCTTTGGGATGGGGCAGGTTAACATAAGGCTACATATGAGACATTGGCATATGTATAAATGCCTAATAACCTCAAGTGAACAATCAACATACTCAAAAATTATACGAATAATCTTCATATTACATCTACATTCTCAGCTAATCAATCAGTCTCAACCTACTCCATCCATCCATCCATCATCTAATCCTGTGTCACTCCACAGAGAAGCGTAGGAGCCCGGGGCTAGGCAAGTTGGTCCTGACATTTAAGATGAGAGTGACCAGCCTCACTCATCCCTGAGTGGCATTATGTGAGCAATAAACCCCAACCATCCCTTGGATTGCATCCAAAAATTACAATAAAAATAACTGAAGACAGCTATGGGAGACACCAGATCATAATTCAAAGTCGACTACAGTGAGGCAGAAACAAGTTAATTATTGACTGCAAGTGCAAATTATAAACTAATAATATCCAAACCTACACTATTCAGTGAACATAGACCTTGATAGTTCCCCATGAAATTAATTATTATAGCATTAATCAATTAATATTAAGTATGTTTATAGAATGACGGAATTGTCCATGTTTTGACGGGGTATTGTCTGACTGCGAATTGACTTCACGGTGAATTTTCCCGGAACCAGTCCACGTCCCTCCTTGCAACTTTGCTGCATGTGAGGATATTTTCACAGCTCTACACATTATCATAATGTTTAGACATGCCTCCCATGCGCCCTGCTTCATCTCCAGCAACGAGGGAGCCCTCTGCAAAGAAGCAACAGCAGCACCGCACTCTAACTCTGGAGAGGAAATTGGAAATTTTGCCACGAGGAGGGCCAGGGTGTCTCGGAGTTTGGGCATGCTTTAGGTTGTGCAGCTTCCATCATTGGGACTGTGGCCAAGAAAAAGGAAATGTACAAGAAAATGGCCACTTCGTTCTCTACACCTACAGGTATTACAGTACTGTACTTACTTATATAGTTATTACTTACTTCAAAATAGGAGGGTTGAAGTTTAGGTGGGGGGGTCCGAGGGGGTCCTGGAACGCATCTCCCCATTTCTATGTATATTTCATTGGGAAAAATCGTTCCGAAATACGAAATTTCGAATTATGATTTTGGGGGGGGGTCCCTATCCCTTTCGTATATCGAGGACTCACTGTATTATGTTGTGTGAGTAGCTGTAGTTTGATATATTGGTGAGTGCTTGTATGACTTGTGGTCCAAAATGTTTAAGGTGTATATTGCTTATGTTGTCTGGTCCACAGGCAGATGGATGCATAAGGTTGCTAATGATGTGCTCGTCTGGTTGTAAGTGAAAGGTGCGTTGTCTGTGTCTGTGGGGAACTGTCTCTTGCGTCGGATGACACATCGGTTGTCGCGATGGGGGTTTAGATGGCTGACATGTGAAAAGTGATTGATGGGAGTGTTTGCTTGTTGTTTGTTTGAAGGTATGGTGTCTGTTGTTGTGATGGCAGCGTGTGATTTTGTAGTTTTGCTGTTGGAAAGTGTGATGCTGTTTAGTGTTTTGTAGAGCTTGCTGGTGTTTGTTCTGTGATAAAGTGTTTGTAGATAGTTATTCCAATTTAGTGTTTGCCGTTCTGGTATTTTACTGTTTAACTGAGTGTTGAGTTCATGTATTTGATGTATGGTGTCCTGTGTATGGGGTGTTGGAGAGTGTCGTAGTGTGTCCCACTGACTGATGAGGCCTTGAATTTCTGGTGTGAAGTTGAAGTTGTGTCTCTTTCTGTTGCCCCTGGGGATGACTTTTGTCTGCATTTTGAATAATTGTATTGAAAGTGTTCACAGCAGTGTTGATGTTTGTGATGGGTGTACAGTTTAATGTTTCAAAGTGTTGTTCTGTTTCATTTGTGAAGGCTTCCCAGTTGGCTCTTTTATAATTAGTGTATGTGTGTCTGCGGCCAGCTGGAATGATTCTGGTTTTGGTAGTGATGATGATCGGGAGGTGGTCAGAGCCAAGGGTTTTGACCACTCTCCAGGATGTTGTGGGGGCTAGGTTTGGGGAGCAAAAGGTGATGCCTGGAGATGATGGGAGGAATAGAGCTTGGTGTGGGATATGGGTATGTTGATGGAGATTATTAAGTATGAGAAGATTATCTGTTTGGGATTGTCTATATCAGGGTTGTTGATATGCCAGGCTGACGCCTTGGTGTTGAAATCACTACCGAGGATAATGTTGGGTATGTTAGTGATGTTGTGTATTTGTGGAGAGTAATTGTGTGGTACTATGGGGGATGACTGGGTGGAATGTATGTATTGGCGATTATGTTATGGAGAAGAGTGGTTGGGGAGAATTGTGGAGAGAGGTCGGGATGAGTGGTGGTGGGGTAGTGGAGTAGGTGTTGGAGGGTTGGAGGTTGGCCTGACGTTTGTGCTAACTCGTCATGTCACAACTACAGGGCAACAGATGTCGATTCCTAGTCCTTTCTTTCCTTACTCCTTCCTCCTTACTTTATTCTTGCTTCTCTACTCCATTTCCTTTCCTCTTCTTCTTCTTAACTTGCATTGCTTGATTTTCCTTACTTGTCGTGATTAACTTATAGGCTTATAGAGTTGTCAGTAGACATAGTTTAACATTGATATTGTTGCTCGTAAATCGTGGAGTTGTGGTTGGGGTGGTTAGGAGTGGTTAGGGACGAAGTTAGGTTGCGTTGTTGTTTCGCCGGCTCTTGTGCTTGATTTTTGTTTCTTGGTACTTGTTATTGTGTAAAGTCGCCAAATTGAGTGTAGTCGGTTCATTTTCATCAATGGACGTGGTTTATCGTTGTTTATTGTTCTGCCGTAAGTGTTGTCTTTTACAGATTCTATCTTCTTTCTTCAATCACTACTTTTTTATTTTATATATTTTATTTTTTATTTTATTTTATTTTTTAAACGCTTTGTTTACTCCTGTTGCCAATATCGATGAATGTTGCTGTAGGTAGACGTAGAGAGATGGGGAGGTTGGTTGTAACTATAGATTGTCAAAGCACTGCCAGTATAAAGTCGTGAGGTGTTGTATGGCTCGAGCTTGTCGCTGCCACCAATATCGATGAACGTAGCCAGGGGGGTTAAATTAAATGGAGAGAGATTGTAGGTGTACCTTGATGAATGACCACTTGTATAAGCAGTGGAGTGCATGGGCCGCTGCGAGTAAAATGGTGCATCATCGAGTAGAGTAAAGGGAGCTCTCTCTCTCTCTCTCTATCTCACCTTCCCGCCCTGTGCATTCTTGTATCTTAAGTGAGGTGAGTTACAGGCACTTCCTAGGGTTATGGGGTTTTATTGTACAAAGTTATATGAAGATGTGCTCGACATTGTAACGTAACATAACGTGACGGTGAGCCACCTATCTATCCTGCTCCAACCTCTTCTCTACTTCTCTGCTCTCCTCTCCAATTCCCCAGCCTGTATATACCGACCAGTGCATAGGTGTGTCTTTGTCTGGTACCTTTCCACAGGTAGTTTTCCCTGACATCAGATAACTGGCTCAAGTTGGTTTTACTGCATGCTCATGACATACCTGTACTGTTTAGCTTAAAGAGTTTGTGATACATCGACATTCTTGAGCTAGAATATGTGTTCGACTTTCACTGTCTTCGAATTATGGCACGACTTTTCCTTGTTCACATAACTTATTTTGCAAGTGTAACCTATATTTTAATATCTATAGCTATTACATATTGTCATAACATATTAATGTCTACACAGGCCATACTGCTTGGTGGAAAGAGCTGAAATTTTGCATGGGCATGCCTGTATGTCAGAGCAAGTCCATGTCAAGTTTGGTGTCAGTGCCTGTCTCGGGGGAACTCTGAATGCCCTCGGCAGGAGCAAGCAATTACCGTCCCTACCGGTGTAAAAATATTTGGATATTATACAGTGTGTATCCAAGGTCATTAGTAGTATTACAATATTCGTAAAGGCAGATTGGTGAAATCAGGGACTCATCAACAATTTCTTTCCTTCTGTATTGGTGACAAAAGTACCTTAATGAGAGATAGACTGTGTAGGAAGGACCCTCTTGGACATTGGTGATTGCTAACTCTGTTGTGGCATCTCTGTGCTTCCCTGCTGACCTCTGCTTAGACAAACTTGTTTGTGCCTTGGTCTATCAACTTGCACCTTTCCTTCTTGCTAGACATATTCTTCATTCATCCTGTCCTGAAGAAAGATAACTGTACTCAACCCTCATATCAACATTGCTTCACTCTGTTTTGAAGAAAGATAACTGTACCCAACCCTCATGTCAGCATTGCTTTAATCTCCTTTGTTTTGAATGTCTTTGATTTTATCCTCAGTTGGAAGATTTTGAGCCATCTCTCTTCTCTTAACCTACTTTCTGACCATCAATATGGGTTCTTTTGGGGACACTCCACTTGTGATTTTACAATTTGTTCTGGTTCTTGATCATCTTTCTTTTTGGATCATGGTGAACCCATGCCATTTTACTTGATATCTCAAAGATCTTTGCCCGGGTCTGGCTCAAATTTTGAATTTTCACATTGGCCTTCTAGAGCACCTACCTTCTAGCTGTGCCTTCATCTCAAAGATTCCATTCATGTTGTTTTATGCCTACTATAAACAGGACCCCATATAATTTATAATGGCTCCAGCATGCTTGCATGTATCTGCCATGGTCATCTAATGGCAGCTGTCCATGCTGCTTGATCTCTGACACCATCCCTATTCGGTCCCCTATCCCTGAGGTCACACGCTATGATGTTGTCCCAGGTCTTTTTCAGAATGCACCTCGCAGTCGTACTCCCGATGTTCACACCTCTCACATTGCACCCAGTTGTTATCCTCCATCCTCTCAACATGCCCAAACTATCTCAATCTACCTCTCCTCATCTCAGCACCAGTACATTCAAATCCCATCCTTCCTCTCAACTCTTCAATTGCAGTCCTAGTCCCCCCAGGCCTCACATTTAGGGACACTTTACACATCCATCTGATCATTGTCATTCGTGTACATGTGAACCTACAAATCTCCTCATTTTTTACTCTTCATGTCTCAGTACTGTATGTACATGTTACACTCCTAGCACATGCTGCATACCTGTTCTTTTGAAAACAGTAGCTATAGTGGTGATCATCAGGGTTGTGTACTTTCATTAGCTCTCTTCCTCCTGTTCATCAGTGAGTTGAGCCTTAGACGTAATCTTATTCACTTGTACACTGACTAGAGGCATACTAGTGAGGCAGTGGCAAGATGGGGTCCTGGGGAGGGGGGGGGAGTTTATGCAAAAAAAGAGTGGGAGGGCAAAGAAAAACCATGTGTTGCACCATGGAAGATGCCATTACTTCAGCAAGCCACACATTCACAGAAAATTCCAGACTTGTAGGCAGATTTAGGAGAATATATCCTAACAAAGCACAAACTCTTCATAGGAATATGGGGTATCACATTCTATCTATCTGTCTATTGCCAGATGCCTTAATCCCGGAAGGGGTGGCCACAAACAAATCGCCTCCATGTCGCTCTGTCCCCCGCCATTTCTCTGCCCTGCTCCCAGGTCACACCTCCTTCTCTCATATACCTCTCCACTCCATCCCTCCATCTCATCCTTGGCCTCTGCCTCCCTCTTCCCCCCTCCACCTCATTCACATACACTCTCCTCATCAGTCTCTCACTCTCCATCCTCTCCACATGGCCAAACCACCTTAATGTGTTTCTCCTAATGCTTCCTATCACATCCACATCCACACCACAATGCTCCTTCACTTCCTCATTTATCAATCTGTCTCTCCATGTGACTCCACATCCTCCTCTCAAATAACTCATTTCTACTGCTCTCACTCTTGACTTCTGTCCCTCCAACAGGGTCCAAGCTTCACTTCCATATGTTAGAGTTGGCATCACAATACTGTCATGTAGCAGCTTTTTGACTTCCATGCTCACTTCCCTGTTTCTTATCACTGCTTTCAAGGAACCAGCAACTTTTCTCCCCTGCTGCACCCTCTCAAGCATTTCACCCTCTGAACTTCCATCCTTACTCATCACACTACCCAAGTACTTAAATGCACTCACATTCTCCATATCCTTCCCATCCAATCTCACTGTACATTCACTGACTTCACTTCTCTCGAAGACCATCACTTTGCTCTTCCCTACATTCACCTTTAGATTCCATTTCTTAACACTCTCCCAAACTCATCTACCAAGCCTTGCAGCTCCCCTTCGTCTTCACTAAACAACACAGTATCGTGTGCAAACGACAGTACAGGGAGTTTCCAAACAGTGGCCTCTCTCTCATTAGGGCCGCTCCAACATCCACCGCCCTACCTTGTATCTCTTTTATAACCCCATCCATATACAGATTGAACAACCATGGAGACATGATACATCCTTGTTTCAATCCAACCTTCAAATGGAAAAATTCACTCTCTTCACTATTCACACACTGCAGTCTTAGCACGCTCATACATTCTCTTCACGGCCTTCAGCAACTTCCCATCTACTCCATATATTCTTAATACTTTCCACAATCCTTGTTTATCCACCGTCATATGCTTTCTTCAAATCCATAAAGGATACATACAACTTCTTTCCCTTCTCTAGAAACTTTTCCACTAAAGATCGAAGAATGAATATCTGATCTACACAACCTCTCCCCTTCCTAAAACCTCCCTGTTCTTCTCCAACTAATTCCCCTGTTATTTCACTAACTCTGTCAATAAGTATCCTACTATATACTTTTCCTGTTACGCTAAGAAGGCAAACGCCCCTGTGATTGCCACACACTTCTTTTTCCCCTTTTCCTTTGTACAGGGGAATAATTATACCTTACTTCCAGTCCTCCAGGACTCTACCTTCCTCCCAAGCCAATCTGCACACCTTCCACATCCATTCTGTTACTATCTCTCCCCCATACTTCAGCATTGAACCACACACTCCATCAATTCCTGGGGCTTTCCCCATTTTAACTTTCTTCATTGCTTCCACCACTTCCATCCAACTGATTTCATCCTCTCTTCCCACATTGAACAGAAATAAATTGTGGCCATGTTAATGTGCTTTTTGTGTGTACAAGGATCTCAGTAAATGAAATTTCACTTTATGGAGAATTTGTAAAGCTAATTTCAGTAGTATACCATTGAAAAAGCACAAACTATCATCGGGAAGAAGGAGTAACATACCTGGAGAAAGATGAGCTCTAGCTTACCATTGTGCTACTTGTATATGTGTTCTTGTATGTTGGCTATTAGAATTTTGATAATTTTAACCACTTAACCTCGGGTCATCACTTCCGTAACGCTCAGGCGCAGTGGATCATACCTCACTTTTGTGATTTTGTGTTGTTTTGAATTCGCCTGGGCTTTCATGTGGTGACTTGTATCATCTATCAGCACTGGCAATGTCCAACAATAGTCAGAGCTGCTAATGTCATCAGTATTCCCATCCATTGTTGACAATTTAGCCATTTTACCCCATCCTAGACTCCCCTCCCTACCTCCGTTCCATTACCCTCTCGTGTCGTCTGCTCAGCCACTCTGCGCTACGTAAATCTTCCCTGGATTTTTCCACTGATTTCATCCATTGAAATGAGCCCTATGCCCTATTCTTATACAAAATAATATACAGGGTGATTCACGAGTTTCTCCGGAAACTCTGGGAAATGCAAGCTTATGCAATTCTAGGCATAAAATACTCTATAAGTATAGATATTTAATGTAATGGTATACAATTGGTGAAATTTTCAAATCTGACATGTGAATGGGAGGCGGTCTTGCTGTGTTGCCAGGTTACTCAATTTTCTTTTAAATTTTGCACGTTTTTCTCGTTCTGAATGAAACTATTCTTTCATTAGTCGTCAGGTAAGTAATTCTTCTACATAGAAAAGTATGTCACTTTAAAGTAGCAAATAATTCTACTATTGAAGGAGTAAACATGGCAAAGATGCAATACCAGTGATACTCAGAGCTCAGACTGACAGTTCCCGCCAAGTGCTGGCGAGTGTGGTAGGCCTAGTTAGTACAGGGACGGTTTCACCCACATTTCGCTACAATGCCATTCACTTTTACAAACATGGAGTATGTAGATATGATTTTTATCTATGGGTTCTGCAATGGCAACGCTGAAGCATCAGCAAGAGAATGCAGATGGAAATATCCAAACAGGAGCCCAGATGCAAAAGTTTTTTACCATGTCTACATGGAGAGGAAAGTTGAAGTACGACGCATAGCAGGAACGGTACACTGCAGCCCTAGCATCAGTACAAGAAGAATTTCATCTCGACTTAGTGTTCCACAAGTGAAGGTATGGAAGACATTAAAGCGGGAAGGTCTGTACACATATCACATACAACAAGGTTAGCATCTACAACCCGGGGATTCCGCTCAATGACTTTATTGCTGTACTTGGCTAGTAGATCATCCTCAGCTGTGCAAGTACATTTTATACACTGATGAAGCCATATTTACCCGCAGTGGATCACATAATACTCGTAATGCACATTAGTGGTAAAAAAAAATCCTAAGGAGACAGCTGAACGGAACTTTCAGCACCGATTTTCAGTTAATGTGTGTTGCGGTATGATTGACAACCAGCTGATTGGACCTCACATCTTTGAAGGGAGGCTTACAGGAGATGTCTATGTTAATTTTATCAGAGATTGACTTCCCTTGTTACTTAAAGATGTGCCTCCGAAGACATGGCGACGTATCATTTTTCAACATGATGGGGCACCTCACATTCACATGTCAGATTTGAAAATTTCGCCACTTGTATACTATTACATTAAATACCTATACTTATAGAGTATTTTATGCTTAGAATTGCATAAGCTTGCATTTCCCAGAGTTTCCGGAGAAACTCGTGAATCTCCCTGTATATATAAAAAAAGTAAGGTAATTGATAGTGCCATACACTTGGAATTGGCTAATTATCACTTGGCAACATCCAACCTGCACTCATTCGCTAATTTCCCTTGCTTTTTTCCCCGTGAAATATGCCATATGAGCTATTCTCGTAATATAAATGTACAGTAAAACCTCGATATAACAGACTTCAGTAGACCGGAATTCGCTTTTATCGGACTCGAGGAGCTACCGGACTAAACCCCTATATATCGGAAAAAGTCCGATATAGCCAGAAAGCAGTCCGGACTGCCTGACATCTTCAGCTATGTTCACCACAGTAAGACAAGTAAAAGACATGTTTTTCAGTGCATAGTACAGTATTATTATACCATTTGATTAATGTAGTGAAGGTATAACACAGTACAATATTGCAATGGTGGTGAAAACTACCGATGCAATCCGGACTAATGTCTGATATATCAGAAAAAGTCCGGAATAGAAGGGGTAAGTCCGGATGTCGCTTTTATCGGAAAATCGCATATTTCGGACTGGCCTGAGCCCCAATTAGTCTGTTATAGTGAGGTCTTACTGTATATAAGAAAGGAAGGGAGAAGCCTGAGTGATATTTATCACCTAGAACTACCTAATTTATTATGTATTGTCTAGATTTCTTACAACTTATTTCTTAACATATACATTAACAGCTGACATTTTCATCTTTTTGCTGCTGAGATATGTACATCTCAGTTCACTACCGTCCTTCAAGTTGGAGGCATGTCGCAGTCTCGCCCCTCCATTTCTGCCGTTTTTGCGCCCATTACAAAAGGCTCTGTGACCTCTACCCCTACTAAACATTGAGTGGGAAGTGGTAAAGGACTGTAGATATATATAAGTGTAATAAAGTACTAGAAATAATAAAAAGTGAGTGTGTATATGAATAAGAAATGACAATACGAGCTGCGAATTAGCGCGAGTGGGAGGCTTGTATGTGCTCGTATTTTACATTGCTTTCACAGTGTTTCTGTTTTTGGAGTATGGATTCCAAACTACGTGGAAGTAATTGAATAGTGTTTCTAGTGTTAATATTTGGCAGTGGTATTCATATTACGGGAAGTTGGGAAGTGTAAAGTGGAGACTTAGTTACCCAAATTCAGAAGTCTCCACAAGTCCTTCGGTACTTGACGAGTGCTAAAAAAACATCCCAGGAGAAAGCTGAAGGTATGTGCCGTATGTATATATAATTATAATATTCTAGGACTAATAACTGATTTTTGTCAAATATTTTTAAAAAGTAAGTCGGAGTGCGGATTTGCCCCGCGGGATGGGCACGGCGCGCCTCCGACAACCCCGCGGTGTAAGAGTTAAAAGACTGAATATTAAGGCCCATTTCAGTGACCACTCTGTTGATAGTTTCTCTGTTTACATGCATTTCTGTTCATGGACCCTATTCACCTCACTTCTTAGAGTAGTAGGAAATTGGTGCAGCATTATGATACTGATGAGAAAGGAATAATCACTATAGTAGAGGAGTGCAAATGACCCTTAGGACCAGATAACTCACCAGCTGCCATAATAGTGAACATCCAGGGGAGGCATTAGTTCACTTGAGCAGACAAGTAAATGGTAAATAAGAGGGAAGATGCAGAAAATGGTCGGGATAAGGACTGAAAATTTAGGAAGATATATCATGGAGAGGAAATGAAAGATTGTGAAAAAAGAAGAGATTTTTTCGAATGTGAAAAGGGTGTAGTTATTTGTAGTTGTAGTAGTTTTAGGGTGATTAAAAAAAGAGTTTCTACTGTATATTTTCCTTATGCTAAATATTTGCCCTGCTCCCTTAAACCCTGTATATATTCACTGGGCACGCTATTGATAGTTCTCCATGTGTCAAGCTTTCTCTTGCCTTGCTTTCAGGACCCTACCCCACCCCAGTCTTAGGTGGGATAAAAAATTCAGGATGATGATGATGATTGATGAAGATAATAATTTATTTTTCAGGAGCTTCCGAGAATGGAGGAAAGGCTACGTGAGGTGGCGGGGGAGTGGGCAAATAGGAAAGGGCGAGAGTTTGAGGTGTATGGTCAGCCTATTTTGGAGTACATCGATGATCTCTGGAATTCGCACGATCAGCGCAAGGAAGTGGAAAAGACCAAGAGGGTGAGTGCTGCCAAGGATTTTTTTTTATTTTTTTTTGTTTTGTTTTTGTTACTGACAAAGTTTGCTAACATCTTTCAGCTCAGTTGGTTGGCTGAGTGTTTTCAGATTGGAGGGTTGATTTAAATAATAGCTAAGAAAACTTATTCTTACCTTATGACTTAAGCTCATCAAATTTCATGCAACCACATATTCCCTTTCACTTTGTGGAAATGTCTCAGTCCCATAAGGTGGAGACAAACTGAAAATATTCTTCAGAAGTATACGGGCATTATTTAACAAACATACCAAGAGCGGTGGAGATAGGACTGTTGAGGAATGCATGTGGAGTGTAGGGAGTGGATAGGATAAGGAATAAGGTAATTTGGGAAAGATGCGGAGTAATGAAGTCTGTAGTGGTAGAAAATGTGCTTAGGCATGTGGAGAGAATGGTTATAAATAGGTTGATGAAACGGGTACTGTATCTGAGTAATTTTGAAAGTGGGAGATGATGTGGTAGACCTAGAAGGTGGATGGATATGGTAAATGAGTGTGTGAGAAAGTGGTATGGAAGCTGGTGAGGCTAGGTTACTGATAAGAGATCAAGGTGGCTAGTTGAATTTTATGCAGAGGAGTGTTTGACTAGGGTTTCACACCCCTAACTTGTCAGCCATCGTGTTGTTGGATAGGTGGATGTGAAGTTATGTGTGAAAAGTGGAGCCAGCATTCTGGGGATTTGAATGATAAGTGAGTGGGGAGTGTGGCCCATTCAGGTGACTATGATGATAATCACTCTGACATGTGGAAATGAAGCTAGGACATACTGTAGTTGAAAGGGTACAAGAATGAAAAACTTGGAATTGAGATGGGAGTAGCACATGGAGTTATGTGGATAGATAGACAAACACACAAATGAAGATTGGGCATGCTGTGATGTTGAATCGCATGTGCTGGAAAATGTTACAAATACTCTAAGATGGTTTAGCTATGTGGAGAGACTGGAGAATGAGAGACTGATTTCTGTGAGTAAGATAGAGGGGGAGGAGACCCTCATTGTGGTAAAGAAACGGAGTGGAATGGCTTACAAATGAGGGTGGGTATCGCGATGGAAGACGACAGGGTGACGTGGAGGCAAATTGTTTGTGGCCATCCCCTTTAGGATTACGGTATCTGGCTATAGACAGATAGAGATTAATCCCTTTAATCTGATTATATACAGTATGTGTATATATACATACATATATATATATAAATATATATATATATTTACGGTATATATACAGTAATCCCTCCACTATCCGTTGTAATAGAGCCAAAGGCATGACCGGAAAGTGATCTTGTCCGGATGGCCCTGAAGCTCCAGCACCGGTCATTCCTGACCCTAACCTAAAATAAGCTAAATCAGAAAACCACCTACCTACCTACCTCCCTGCCAGACATCCATAGCACTTATTTAAAACCCCATTCACATAAATAATGGACACAAAGCATGAATTAATTGAATTTTAACCAAAAAATGATTTTGAGGTGAGTAAGGCATATGTGTTCACCACTTGGCAGCACAGTAAATAAGTATCGGGCATGGAAATCACTCTGAAAATCACCCTTTCTCACATCGTATGCATTAAAATAATGAACACAAAGCATGAATTCATTGAATTTTAACCCCCAAAATGATGATTTTGAGGTAAGGCATAGGTGTTCACCATTTGGCAGCTTAGTGTAAGTAAGTATCGGACATGGCAGTCACTAACAAAATCATCATTT
>JAGKTI010006080.1:19551-42095 GCA_018397915.1 Birgus latro | reverse complement strand
TCACTCTGTTCTAGCTAATCTCACTCTTATCTCACTCTGTTCTAGCTGATCTCACTCTTATCTCACTCTGTTCTAGCTAATCCCACTCATATCTCACCCTGATCTAGCTAAACTCAGACTGATCTTACTTTATTCTAGCTAATCTCTAAGTTCACTCTCTTACAACTAATATCAGCGTTCTACCTTATCTCAGTCTAATATCAGTCTGTTCAAGCTAATCATGCTCAAGGAGGAGGAGGAGGAGGAGGAGGAGGAGGAGGAGGAGGAGGAGGAGAAGAAGAAGAAGAAGAAGAAGAAGAATAGCAGTAGCCCCAAGTTCATCTAAAACGTCAACCCGGTGGACTGCAGGCTAAGATGATCTCCTGCAGTCTACCACCCTCTTTTGGGGGGATAGGGAGGTAGGTGATTGGCGTGTGTATATCCAGGTAGTTGTGCGACCACGTTATATCAGTGCCACCACGTGAAGGCGTCCCTCTCCACTGGTCAGGGTATAAGAGAAGGACAGATGACGGATGTTATCAGTGAGAGTCTGACAGTGAACGAGGGAGGGTGGAGAAAGTGCGTTATCTCTCTGTCTCTCTCTCTTCGGATACAGAGACAGACAAGCGAGAGGGAGGGGGGGAAGAGAGGGTAGAGGTGAGATATAGAGAAGACAAGGAAACAAGAGATAGAAGGAAGAAAGAAAGAAGATAAATAAAGAGGCAGAGAGAGGGCAGATAAGAGGCTGCGAGGAAAACGGAGGACAAAAAAAAAAAAATGAAAAACGGGAAGCAAAGAGAGGATTGATAGGTGTCAGAGGAAAAATAAGAAAAAATAGTGGAAGACAGAGAAATAAGACAAGGCAGAGGAAAGACAAAGACAACACAGTACAGAAAAAGAGGAAGAGGACGGAGAGGAAACAGAGAGAAGGAAACAAGAGAAACTGAGGAAACACGAAGAAACAAGTGAAGACAGTGGGAACCCAGAAAGAAGATAGCAAAGAAAGAGAGAAGACAGAAAGAGGAAAGAACAAAAATGGAAAGAAGGCAAAGAAAAAAAGTGTAGATAAAAGATAAGCGGACACAGAAACAGAAGTCAGAGAGAAGCACGACAGAAGAGAGAGAGAAACATCGTAAAGTGGGGACAAACTTCTTTACTCCCACAGCTGACAGGAAAAACGAGAAAAGAGAATAGACAGTGTAAACAGAAAGAAAGCAAGTGTAAACAGACAGGAAATTAACCACCCACTGTCCACAAACCTCCCTACTTCCAAAAACCCCTGAACAGTGAAAACAGGAAAGTGTAAACAGAAAGACGAAAGTACACACAAAACGGCACTTCAAACAGAGAGAAGAGCAAAGTCAGACACCGTAAACAAACTTCTCGATATACTAAACCCCCTTAAACAGTGAAAACAAGAAGAAAGCAGCACAAACAGAGCTAAAAAAAAAAAAAAAAAAAAAAAACGAAAGCTCTAGAATTTTCAAAACTAGCTGAGGACCAAAACAAAGTCCTGGATGATTCGGCTCTACTGACAGCTTTGAAACTCAGCCGAAATGACCAGTGACAAAACTTCTTGGTTCGCCAGGTAATTATTTTAATTATAAACGAGGGTCCATTTTTTACGCTGTCTAATTTTTTGTGTGTTGGGGGGACGGCTCAGTAAGGGTTAATAATGTGGTGAAATTTTCTCCTTCGCATATACATTTCTCCTCGACGGAAGTGTACATGCTTTGGTTCTACACACACACACACACACACACACACACACACACACACGATGCAGTGGTACGGTACAGCTGAGTCAAGGTACGGGAACGCGAGATCGTCTTTGTTCAGGCCCCTCGTAATCATCATCTTATCACCGACATTAAGATTCCCAGAGATGATAGTGCAGTTACGTTATCCATCATCATCATCATTATCATCATCATAAATATAACCATCACCATCATCATCATCATAAATATCATCATCATCGTCCTTATCATCTTCATATCATCACTATCGTCTCATTAATATTTTCATTATCGCCTTCATCATCATTACCATCATCATCATTATCATCATCATCATAAATATCACCATCATCATCATTAATATCATCATCTTGGAGAGAGAGAGAGAGAGAGAGAGAGAGAGAGAGAGAGAGAGAGAGAGTAAGAGAAGGAGAAACTTACCAAAATTCTACCCTCAGCTAAATGGGCCACACTCTAACTCACTCACCAATCAATCCCCTGGAATCCTGACTATAACTCATCCACACACACGTGCTTACAAACTGGCCTTTCCTTTCTATTTTGCACATTTTGGAAAAGTTATCTAGAATTAAAAATACAGTCCTTTCACTTTAGTCTGGCCCAGTTTCTCGTGCTATTGGAGCTTATTTCACGTAGCTCACAGGCAGAATAGGACTGTGCTATATACCCCTTCTGTAGCACTTCCTCGTGACTTGCATCATATTCTAGTGCTGATCTGTTGTTAGAACTCGGGATTAAAGATGGAGGGATGGCAATTTTAGTCCAAGTCAAGGTGAAAGAAGTATGAAAAGTATAGTATCAGAGTGAGTGAGTGAGTGAGTGTATAAGAACAGTAAAATAACAAAGATCCTGAGCCAAGTTAAGATAAAAAGAACTATAGCCAAGAACAATCTTAATCGCTTCTATTAAAAAAAAATCTTTGTTGTTTCTCCTTATCTAATCTCTGCTACTCTTAATCTTCGCTATCTTAGCTTCTTGTAACCGTGTATTTAGGGTGAGGTGATGGGGAGGGATGTCTTCACGCGGTGGCCTGATACGAAAATTTACACTAGATTATGATGTTTGCCACGAAGAAGTGCTACGAAGGATGTGGAGCAGCAGCATGGTCTTCTACTGCCACTGAGATGCGTGAAAGAAGCTGCAAATGAACGAAATTCTGGGCCAAGTGAAGGTGAAAAAAAAATACTATAGGTTGTGGGGATTCTACTCACCTCAGGCAGTCGCAATCACTAATCCCTTGGCAGGATAACACTTCCAACACGACAGAATACACGATAGACGTCAGCAAGATAGAATACACAACACACGATAGATCCCAACACAACAGGATGCTACTGATGACTGCGTGCCTTACCCCCACACGAATCAGTGAGCGTCTGCCTGTTCGAGCTCGCTACCTCTCCATTTCGAAGCACGCCCAATAAACACTGGACAGGAAACGGAGTTGCTGCTCTTTACTTCACCGCACCTTCGTCATTATTTCTTTAATTAGATAGAACAGATGCATTCGTAACGATAGATCCAGCACAACAAGATGCTACTGATCGCAGGCTTGAGAATGCTCACACGAGACAGAGGGCGTCTGTCTTTACCAAGCTCACTACCTTTGTGTTTCAAGGCACGAGACTGAACGCGCAATAAAACTAGTTCGGAAACGGAGATGCTGCTGCTTTACTTCATGTCTACATCTTTGTTTTCTTTAGTTAGACAGATAATATAGATGCATGCGTATCGACTGCACGAGGGTTACTTTAAGGTAGATATTCACTACCGGTATAGGTTTGAGATCTGAGATAGTTTCGCGTTCATTTTTCAACGCGATAATCATTTTCCACGCATTCTCCACAGCCATACACCAACACCTCCGATGCTCAGTAATAGTTCGAATTGCGTTTTCAAGTTCATATAATTTCACTTTAAAAATGAGCGTCTAATTAGCACGGAGGGAATGTAAACTGATTGATGTATTTTGGTTAATTTAGTAAGATCAGGTGAGGTGTTTACATCATTTTGCCATAGTGAGTCGCGAACTAATGGCGCGAAATTTGAACCTGGTTGATGTTTTTTTCTTTTCTTTATTTTTTGATGAAATGCAGACATGAACTTTATATCAGATTTAATATGTATTAAATGTGGCATAAAAATTCAATCTATCTCGAACTCAGACGAAAATTCTCAGATAAAATGAACACTTGAGCATCATTTCGTTCAGACGTGGTTTGACTACTAGATATACCGAATACTGACGAGACATACTTCCATTAACGTGAAATATGGCTAATGCAATGTTGGTATCGTCATTCTGGCTTAACAAGAAATGGCGTAGAGCGAGATTTCATTTTTCTTATTGTTATATATCATGCATTCTCTCTCTCTCTCTCTCTCTCTACTTCTTTATCATTTTCTTCTAATCTTGTCGCTTCCTTATACGTCTACGATCACCTGAGCATTATCTACCTCCATTACACAACCCTCCCCTCTCTCGATAACACAACCTTGAGTTATCTACTGCTGGAGATGCCCGAGGTACAGTACCAGATGTCGCAATATACACAACCGGACTGACATTCACAAACAATCTATCAATCTACCTATAGCCAGACGCCATAATCCTGTAAGGAGTGGCCGTTTGAGTTAGTTGTTTTACGGTTGGGTTGAGTATATGGTTATCACCCAGCGTTGTAAATGGTTTCCCGTCTTACAGAAAACCATTTGACTTTTCGCTCCATGTAAAGCCACCTGAAGAGGACAGAAAAGGTGGAAGAAATAGGAACAGAAGAGGGTAGTCAAAGAAAAGAATGCTTAAGGTGAAAGAGGAAGTAGGCAGCACTACATCAAGTAAGTGGATGATAGTCGCCACCACATACCACGCTTCACAAGCTTAATAAAACTTAGCGTGCGCGAGGTATAAAATTTACTCTCGTAACTTAGGACCTGTACTATTAGTCTATATACTGTATCTGTCTATCTGTAAACGAGTATCTATCGCTGGAAGACATACAGACATGGAAGATTCTAAATACTTTTTTTTTTTTGGAGGGGGTTCTTCCTGTTAAAATAATCCTACTTATGGCATATACACTGCATTTGAATTTTTTCCAATATTCATCATCATCATCATTCAGTGATATTTATGTCTGCAAATGAACGTATTTAAGGTTATCCTTGAACGAATACACACACACACACACATTCTCTCTCTCTCTCTCTCTCATCATCATCATCATCGTCCTAATCCATCTCATCTCATCTAACCTAACCTAGCATAGCCTAACCGATCCTTTCCCTTACAGAGCGAAGAATGCAGTGGTACCTGGAGATGGCGGCGGCGGCGGTGGAGACGGGAGTGCCACCAGGAAAGGGATTAGCCCCCAGATGGCAGCTTTCTTCCTGGTGGCACAGATGGCAGGGGCGGGGTTCCTGGCACTTCCGCGAGCCATTGCTGATGTTGGTGAGGCGGGGAAATTTTGTGGGACTGTCTGAAAGTAGGTCTGAAATGAAGGAAAATTTGTGAGAATGAGTGAATGTACAGGGTGAGAGGGAAATTAATGGAGGGTATTGCATAGGGAAGGCAGAAACTAGGACTAAAGAAAGGGGAGAGAGAGAGAGAGAGAAACAGACAGACTGACAGACACACAGACAGACAGAAAGTATGTGTGAAAGAAACTGTGCATGCTAGTTTACAAAGTGTTTTCAAACACACACACAAACACACAAGCACATACAATCCAATCTACCCGACCCTAGCCTAACCTTTACCCTACCCAGCCCTGCCTAACCTAACCTAACCAAACCTAACTTAATCCAACCCATCTCCTAGGTTGGCTGGGCATTCCTATGATGATCATCTTCTGCATCAGTGTTGGCTTTGCTGGGACGCGCCTGGGCAAGAGTTACGTCATTCTGGAGGAGCGCTGGCCAGAGGAGTATAAGGCCAGGTGTCGGCAGCCCTACAGCGAGATTGCTAAAAGGGCGTTGGGAAGGATAGGCGGGTGAGTTTAAAGGGGATCTGCGACGAAATTGGGGAAGTTAGAGTACTTCTTGGAGGATCTGAGTGGCATTTCAAAGGGGTTAGAAGAAATTTGAAAGAGTTGTAGGAGACCTGTGAAGTATTTAGACGTATAACACGTTGGGAAGGCTCGTCGGGTGAGTTTTTAGGGGATCTCTGACGACTTCTGGGGAGTTGAAGTGTTTCTTGGAGGGTCTGAGAGGCTTCCAAAGGGGTTGTAGGGAACTTGAAAGAGTTGTCGAAGACCCAGGGCCGGATTTAGACATCTGGAGGCCCCCTACCTTAGAATGGTATAAAATTGAAGGTATAGTTGAAGTCATTCATGAGGTTTGAAGTTGACCGGTTCCAATTTACCACCTCATATGACGAAAAATTTCAAGCAATTTTATTGCAGAAAATATATATATATTTTTTTTCAAGATTCTTCACATTACTGATAGTTATAACCTCAAATAATGGTTTTGTCCAACAATGTAAGATATATATCGACTAGACTTCGTCGGAAATAATATATGTATTACATCCTAACTGAGCACTTCAACTATGGTTTGTCATCGACCTATGCGCCATAGCTTATATACTATAAGAGTTAGCCACCAAAATTACTTTTCAACTAAAAAGAATAGGCTAGGCCTTTATAAGTTAAAGTAGAATTACGCTACGACTGACATAGCCTAGTGAATGTAGTAACTAGTAAATGTAGCCTCGCTAAGCTAAGCTAGACCCACATACGAAATGGCATCAAGTATAAGTAACACAGGTTAGGCTGTTAAATATACGAAATAATCAGTCACATTAGACGCAAACGTAACTGCCAGCATAATAATGAAAACAAGGGCTAGATGAGCTAGCCCCTTTTCTGCTTTTCGTTTTTCCCAAAACTTCATCCTCTGTGTATCCTTTTCATCAACAAATACAACAGGTGACTTTGTTATATTGGTTAAGCACAGGAACAGCCACTGAAACCAATAACATATTCCAATTATATCCGAATTTCTTAAATTAACTGAAACTTACCCGCTTCTGAGTTTTTGAATTTGTCAACAATGGGAGTCGGGACAAGAATACTCTCCGGGGCATTCGATAATGGAAAAAATATATTTATAATTGAAATTCTCATATTCGTTCATGTTCCAAGCAATTTATAAATATATAAAATATTACAGTGGAAGTATTAGTCTAACATAGCCCGAGCGACACAATTAATGAAATGTTTCATTAAAAAAAAAATCAAGTTTTCAATGGATTAAGGGGTAACTATTTGATATGCTTTCTTTTCGGCCCTCTGGACTGGTGGTAGTTTTCCGAGATGAAATCGATAAACTCAAAATTTTTATTCCTGTCCTTACAGGACAAAATCACATTAATGTGTGTGACGATATTAGAAGTATAAATCTATCTCTCTATCTATCTATCTGTTTATCTATTTATCTTATTTTTTTCTCTCTCTCTCTGTCCGTAGTATGATCACCCAGTACATCGTGGTGATCAAACTAATGGGCACAACGATTGTGTAATTGATCTGTCTATGTATCTGTCTATATATCCATCTCCCTATCTATCTTATCACGTCTCTTTCTCACTCTGTCCGTAGCAAAATCACCCAGTACGTCGTAGTGATCAAATTAATGGGGACGACGACCGTGTACGTGATCCTGACCTCCGAGTTGATCCACCGCATCATCCAGCACACGACTGACTATACGTGTGTCCTCTCTCAGTGCCACCTTATACTGATTGTAGGGGCTTGTATGGCACCCTTGACTTGGCTGGCTACACCTAAGGACTTCTGGTCGGTAGTACAATTTCTCTGTCTATCTATTATATCTATCATCTGTCTGTTTGTCCATCTGTCTGTCTGTCAATCTTTCAATCTATCTTTATCCTGCGTCCTCCCAGTGCCACCCTAACACTGCTCGCTACACGTAAGAATTTCTGTTCAGTGATGTTTCCGAGATTATATATTTTTTTTTCTCCCTCTCTAGTTCTCTCATGTCTTTTTTCTTTTTTTCATTCTTGTAGCCGAAACACGATGCTATTTAATTTAGAAGAGTACTGTATTTTAAAAGTATGTGTAGATATGGTAAAGTGGCAGATCAAATGCTGTAAATGTGGATAAATCGGTTGATGGTGGAAGATAAGGGAGCTGTGACGTGCTGGTTAATGAACAGATTATTGATAGTAAGCTGCTGCTATTATCGCTACTACTGTTACCGTTGTTACTACCACTACTACTGTTACTACTACAACTACTACTGCAACAACTACTACTACATTTACTACTGCTGCTGCTACTACTGCCACTAATACTACTGTCAATACCATTACTACCATCACCACCACCACCACTATTGCTACTACTATTAATACCACTACTACTACCACCACCACACTACTTCTACTACCACCACCACAACTACAACCAGCACCTCTCCCCAACAGGCAGGCGTCCTTACTGGCCGTGGTAGCAACGTTCGTAGCCATCGTCGTCATCATCATCGAGGTGTTCACGGCAGATGACTTCCTCCCAGAAAACCCCCTCTACCCGAACCCCACCATCAGGTCCTTCTCCCTGGGTTTTGGCGCCATTCTGTACGCATTTGGCGGGTCCGCTGTCTTCCCCACCATCCAGAATGATATGGCGGACAGATCTCAGTTTTGGAANCCAAGTCTCACATCCTTCTATCTGGCAGTGGGGTTGGTGAGGTAGATTTTATAACTACCTCAAAATTTTCACACACACACACACACATTTACAAATTCCCCCACATACATTCATTTCTCCCCATCGCTCCCAGGTATCATCTCTCTCTACCTGCCTGTGGGGTTGGTGGGGTACATTGCGGTGGGGGATGAGGTGGGAAGCAACATTCTCCTGATGCTTCCAGTCAACGCCGCTGTCCTGGTTGCCATTGCACTTGAAACCATCAACATCCTGTGTACCTACATCATCAGCTTCAACCCAGTGGCTCAGTCGCTAGAGGAGGCCTTTGACTTGCCCAGGAGTGAGTGTTTTGCCTCGTGTTTCTTGTTTTACTCCCCCTTTCCTCTCCCTTTCCCTCCCTCATACATTTTTATCTGAGGGAAGCAAATCACCCTCATAACTTGACTAAACTCAAATGAAAGGGTTAATCTAAGTCGTCTTATTTCTTCATCATTCAGAGTTTGGATGGCAGAGAATTGTACTCAGAACGTCACTGGTGATGATTCAAATTCTGATTGGCCTGGCTGTCCCAAACTTCGGCAAAATTCTGGACTTGTTGGGCGGCTCTCTTATTACTCTGGTGACCTTCGTGCTGCCCCCACTGATGTATATGAAGCTTATGGATCAGAAGAGTCCAAACTGGGAGACAAAGTGAGTGATTTTTTGTTGAGTTGGAGATACAGAGTTGGATTACTTTTAGTTGAGGCTTAAGGGTAAGATAAATTCCTTTTTATCTGGTCAGAGCTTTTAAGGTATGTTGGACTTCCTTTGCTTTCATACGAACATCAAGTTGGACTCCTTTTGTCTAAGTAAGGGATAAAAATTAGTCAAGTTCCAATTTCTTCTCTACTTTTCTCTTTTTTTTAATACAAAGAAGAAGGAACCAAAAGCTAGAAGCATACTAAATCTCACACACCCCTCCCTCTCTCCCCAGGACTATGCCGCTGTGGGAGCGTCTGTACCTCATCGAGATCATGATAGTGGGCATAATTGGTGGCATATTCTCCACCGTCACTGCCACCTATGAAATCATCATCACCTCCTTCGATAACACCTGCTTCCTCAACTTCAATACACTCTGTCCAGACAGCTAAATAAAAAAATATATAAGATTTACAGGCTCAGCTCCCTAATCCAATACATTTAAGATGTAGATGATTTGTATACTTTGTGACATTGACTTGAACTGGGGCATACTTAGTGAAAATGATAAAAACTCCCAGTTACCTATTTTTTTACAACAATTAACTTTTCAGCTTCAATATGCTTTGCCCTAAAAATAAAAGCATTGGGTTCAAAGTCTAGGCTACCATAGTTCAGTACATTTACAATCAGATGCCCAGACTACCTCCCTTGATGGCATTACATAACTAAAAATCCTCCTTTCAACTCTCAGAGATTGAACCTATGCATACAGCTGGATTGTCACTCCAACCTTCAGTTTGATGATGTGGTACAGGTAAAAGATGTCTTCATACAGTGGCACCAATTTAGCCAGGTAACTTCAATGCCTCGTTACATAAATGTCTCCCGAAAGTGGTGGGCTGCAAGAGAAGGGCAGATTAAGGCTGCAGTCCACCAGGTTCACATTCCAGTTTAGGATAAGGCCACAACAACAATGACAACATGAAGCTGATTTGCCAGTGTCTCCAAATTCACAGTAGCAAGTAGCAGTAGTAGTTATCTCCAGGTTCATCTGAATGTGGACCCATTAGATTGCAGGCAGAAGTTGCCCCCTCCCGGAGTCCAGCATCCTTCTTTTATGGAATAGGAGCATCTGCATAACCAGGCATTGGAGTCACCCAGTTATGTCAATGCCATCATATGAACACGCCCCTCTCCAGTATCACAGTAGCAGGTATACGTAGGGAGCAGTGATAATGTAAAACTTGCCCCTTTCTACAGAAGGTTTGTTTTCATTTAATAAACCTGGGCCACTTCTACAAGCTGTGGTTGCCTGAAATTTAACAAAACCAAGGGAGGAATGAGTCTCCTTTGTTACTAGTCAAATCAACCCTCCAATCTGACTATACCTGGCCACTGACTGAGTTGAAAGCGAGTTATGGACTTTTGTCAAGTCAGGGTAGTAGTAGCAGTAGTTGTAACCCCAGGTTCATCTGAAACATGAACCCAGTGGACTGCAACCTGAAGTTGCCTTTCACATGCAGTCCACCATCTTCCTTTCAAGGGTACCCAGTAATATCGGTACCACCACATGAAGACGTCCCTTTCCAGGTTAGGGTAAATGCACTATATTCATTCTTGTAACTTTTGTATTATTGTTATTGCCAGTTTCTTGTAATTCCAATAAACATATGACATGGGCACAACTTATTTGATATTTGCACCTCCTCAGTCATCATTGTTGTTATCATTACTGTCATCATCACCAGGTGCCTACCCCCAACTAAACAACAGCATTCCTAGCAAGATCTGTATGCTGAATAAATCATTTGGTGCCAGAAAGAGGCAAGGACATACTGTACGTTCTTATTTTTGCTAACACCAGACAATTTTTTCCAGCTTTGGAGGGAAACCTGAGCACAAAAGGGTTAAGAAAGAATTTATCTCACAAAATAAGTTTATAGAATCCATTTTTAAATTTTTCATGTCAATTAGCCTTCCTTCACCCCTTCAGTCCAATGATCTATCTTTTATTTACAGACTAATATCAAAATTTATTCAACTCTGGAGAGGGACTGCATACAGCTCCTCCCTATATTGTGAAAAAATGAAGGTGGCAATAAATTCAGATAAAAGTCACTAAATTGACAGGGGTACATAAGGTAGATTAAGTCACAACAGCAAGAATAACATAAACAGATCAGTACTAATGAGAAAAAAAAACTTGACTATGAGACCCTGTCATACATGAATAAAAATCACAAGAAGATTCTAAAGCCGGAACAATGTAAAGGTGATAACATAGTGGAAAACTCTAAGGGAGAAGTTAAGACCTGGATGGCCCTCCCATCCCTGACTATATTCCTTTTACTTTAAGTTGGCCTAAGACTGCCATCTCTCTACCTTAAAATTTGAATGATAAGAAATCAGTTAGCACTGGAATATGATACTAGTCACAAATTAGTGCTATGGAAAGGCTTCACAGCATTAACATTATCCATTTCTGCCAGTGAGCTTTGTGAAAAAAGCTAAGAGAGATGAAAATCTGAGCCAAGTTAAGATTAAAGGCCTGTAGCCAAGTCAGTTTCACTTGCATATGATCAATGGATGGATATTTTTTTCCTCTCTCTTTTTCTCCTATTGTTGTCATTGTTGTCATCATATTCATCCTATCTCTCTCTCTCTCTCCCTTATCAGATGAATTCTTGTGTGTTGTGGGGATGGCTCAGTCAGCATTATCAATGTCTATCCAGCATCATTTATCCATTTCCTACTTCCACTGGTAACACCAGCAGACTGAGCTGCCCCCTAACAATATAAGATACAGCGAGGTGGGTGTTTAGTGAAGTGCTATTTATGGACCACCCTGTACATAATAATCATAAGGGGTTATGAAAAAAATAAAATAAAGTTTCGCTGCACTGATGGAGAGTTCACTTACGGATCACGAGGTGGGCAAAAGTTTCATTGCATGGGTTTGGGGTTAAGGTAATGACATGGACAAACGTTTCGTTGTACAGATTAGGATTTCACTTGCGAGTAATGACGTATAAACTTCTCATGTCCTATTCATCAGTCTCCATCAATGTCGGCCTCCCAAATGATAATGGCAAATGCTTCACTTGCGGGTCATGAGGTGGACAAACTGCTCATATGCTATTTGTCCGTCTCCGTCAATGTCAGCCTCACGAATGATAATGTCCACCTCATCCTGCGACAGTTTCTCCCCCATGGTCATAAGGACGTGCTTCAGCTCCGAGGCCGCGATGGTGCCATTGCCGTCCTTGTCAAACACGCCAAATGCCTCCCTGATTTCTTCTGGGGACTCGGTCGGTGGGAAATCCCTACTCAAAACAGACTGTAAATAAAAATAATGATAACCATCATCATCATCATCATCCAGACTTCTTTTCCCACCTACGGATGGGGTGAGGTAAGGTCCAGGGAGCAAGATAAACCGGATAGATGGAGAAGCTAACAAAAAGTCTGCCCAGTTACTGTACTGTAAATGGGCCATGGCCACACTCTCATTCACTCACCATTCAAGCCCCCAGAATCCTAACTTCACCCTGCAGGCATAAACATCCATACTTACATACTTCATATCACCAATCAACAAGAGAATAAATAAATACTGTAAGTAAAATAAATAATATAAAGACTGATTATTTACTTCTAGTAAAATATATAATACAAAGTAAGACTTTACTTCTGAGACTTGCCACGATGAAACAGCTACACGTACAGTAAATCTTCATTCTGAGTCCCATTTTTTTCATATTCCTTTATTGCAGTTAATACTTTCACTCAACCACAGCTAAAATATAAAAAAAATAACCTGGTATTAGCTAAGATACATAAAAACAGACAGACATTGGAGACCTTACCATGAAAAGTTCACGACTAATGGATCGAGGTGAACCGAGCTCTGAGATTAGGCTCTTGATCTCGGCATTGGTGGGGTTAATACCCAGGGAGCGCAGGGCATTTCCAAGGTCCTCAATGGGAATGCCGCCTTTCCCACCAAAAACAGCAAAACACTCCTTGGCCTCAGCTATTTCATCAGGGGACATTCTTCGTGGCATGGTGGTGCTGGGAGGGAGAGGAGAGGACAAAAAAATAATAAATTTTCCCACCTAAAGATCCACTTTCCTCAATATTTTTATCATAAATAATAATATTACTATTTTTATTACTGTACATCATCACCATCTCCCCCTACGACCATATTCATGCCCATGCCCAATACTTGCTGACACAGTTGGTTGCTGCTGAAAGTTCTACATCACTGTAACCCAAACAAGTGGCCCCACTGGACATCAGTGGGTGCAGGTGAGAACCTCTATGGGTTAGTGTGATGCAGAACCTGCAACAGGAAGCATTTGGTGTGGATGCAACCTAAGATGGATTGAGGTAGAATCCATTACTATATCTTCATTAGACTAACCTTCTTTCCCAATGAAAAAAATAATAATAATAAAATGAGAAACAACTGAAAACATACGGTGTTCATACATAGCTGGATCCAGCACTTTGGATGGGGAGGGGAGGGGGTGAATGCTAGTGGAATTACCACAACACTGAATTCATGCTGACTAACCCAATTTCTCAAACTTTATTACCAGATTCCTCTTATCAACATGATTCTACGACAATGTTTATGTAAGATATTTATTGCCTACTTTTTGGTAAATATCACTGTTCTTCTTCTATAAGCAGTCATTAGTCTGCTTCATGCCCTCCCCCCTCACAAATCCAAGCCTAACATACTACTGTTAATAATAATAAACATAACTTACCGTAGAGAGGGAACTACATTCCTGAGGATGGGCTGTGTAATGCAAGATGTAAATGAGATTTTAAAAAATTACTCTTTTCTCTGTTTTCCCTCCCAGTAGCCTGGGGTGGGAAAAAGTGCAAGAGTCAAGAGGAGAAAAGCCTACAAACAACATACAGGTATGCAAAAACCCAACTACTGTACTTGTATAAACATATATATCACCACATACAATACCTACAGCTTGTGAAGGAACACAAGTCAATTTGGCTGTGACTTGGGGGCAGTTCTAAGGTCTGATGCAGTTTCTGGACAACATAAAAGAACAATTGATGTTGAAATTAATGCCAACTGTACATTAGCACATTCCCACATACCTTTAGTAAATGAAGATGTGCTAGTAAGATCCTTGGAAGTGATCACGGGTGGAAAAAAATGTGAATGTAAAAGGAAAGACGACTCAGCGAAGAGGGTGTGTGTGAGTTAGGTAGACATGATATCTCTGAAATCAAGATAACACCTACACCACTCAGATAACAACCTTATCACTCAGGCAAGCTAGATGTGTCATGGTTTATGTACTAAAATTCTGCTCTACAGTTAACTCTTTCACTGCTACTACTGTACTTCACTCAGATGATAATACTTGTCTGTTGCTTGCAAGAATACAAGGCCTAGATGTATTCGGGGGAAGAAGAGGGAGCATATAATAAACAATGGACACTAGCTATAAATATCCAAAGTTAGACTGTACACCAGTATGCAGGCTAACAAGTTACTGTATATTTGTCTATCTGAATAATAGAAATATCCCCTTTGCCAAAAAAAAAAAATAATAATAATAATAATAATAATAAATAAAAAACTTCTGGAAGCCTGCTCTGCCTGAGGACATTTTAGACACTTTATTCTTGCTGTTACCAGACAATTATATGAAGTTTAAGAAGGCACCCTAGCAGTGAAGGGATTAATGAAGGCTATATCTAACCCCTCAAGTTCAAAAAGTCTGTCCTAAGCAGAATAAAATTTAGGCAATTCCAAGAAAAACATAACAATGACATACTCAGGGTGAGGAGCTAAAAGTGCTGAAATCAATACAGATTACATCCGTTTCAAATGGAATGGGGAGATGAGATGTATAATATATATACAGAAACTCTTCACACTGTCCTTTACTCCATCCTTAGGTGGGAAAAGAAGTCCAGATGATGATGATGATGATGATGATGATGATGATGATGATGATGATGATGATAATGATACTCCATACAACAATTGCTTTCCATTACATAAAATACCCTCATCACCACCATCATACTCATCATCACCACAACCCTAATTTCCATATAAGAGATGGGGTGCAATAAGATCCTGAAACAAAGAAAGTACAACAGTGGGAGAACTATCATAAACATGCCTGGTGAGATGGGCCACACAATCTTTCACACATCTTTCAAGCCATCCAAACCCTGGCTCCATCTCACAAGTCAACATATCTGTACAATCTTCAAAAAGCACAATGAGATAAACTGCAGTACGTGGAATCTTCAAAGTGAGAACGTAAGTAAACATTTATTCAATTAAACAAAGTAAGCTGCATGTACATCATACATATATATACAATACTGTACCACAGCTCACACGATTTATGCAAATCAATCATAACAGTGCATGCAGTGGAAAAATACAGTCTGCTACTTATCAAATGGAAGCTAAAACACACCCATGATAAGAATATACAGTACAATACAGTAAGTCCTTGATGTATGCCCGGGATGTGTTCCAGAATATTACAACTCATTTCATACAACCAGTGGTAGTAGTAGGTAGTCGCTGCAACCCCAGGCTCATCTGAATGTAAACTCTGTGGACTGCAAGTTGAAGTTGCCCTCCTCCTGCAGAGTACCATCCTCCTTTCAGGTAGACAGAGATGAGAGACATTTGTATAACCAGGCAGCTCCACCATCCACTTACAAGTACATCAGTGCCACCACAACACAGCACCTCTCTCCAGTACCCTCATACAGCTCATACAACCAGTGCTTTAACATATACATTTAGGCACCACTGACACTGCTGGCATATGGAAGGTTCCTTCACCCAGTGGCAGTTCTCAGTGTGTTGTGGTCTCCAGCTATCCTCCCCCCCTAACTCAGTCCCTTAGTCCAGAAGCATCAAGGCAGGACCTCACCCACTGTTTCCTTAGCCAGACTCTGGGCAATCTTCCCTCCACAATTACACCTCTGGCCCTCCTCAGCCAGCCATATTCCTCCCTCCTCTCAATACTTCCACACCATCTTAAACTATCACTCTGCCTCGTCTCTCCAATACTTACTATGCTAAATCTCTGTGACATCCTACTCATCAATCACTAAGTTTTTCAATTCTATGCATTTCAAGTTGCATATCTGGCATCCTCCTATAGATCAAGTCTCACTGTCATGTAGCATATCGGAAAACATTTCTCACACATTTATTGAACACATAGCAATGACACTTTAATAAGAATGTTTTCCATAACTCACTGTGGAACAAAAAAAAAAAAAGGGGGGGGGGGGTAGGGGGACATCATACAACAAGGACATACTGTATATGGTATGAAGATAATCAGTGTGATATCTGTATATAGTTACTGTATCAATGTATGGTATATATATGAAAACTTTTCCCACCAGCCAACTCAGCATATAACAAGGTATAATCATTACCTGTACCAATACCAGTACAAAGTATACATGTACTGTACTAAAAAAACTATGGTCATAAACCCCTTTAACATGATGTGGTCTTTTTACAGTTTATTTTTCCTACATCCACATGATCTTATTCAACTTGGGAAAGATCTCTCATACTTAATAGATTAATGAAGTCTGTTATCAAACCCCTCTATAATTCATTCACTTTAATCTGGATGATGATTATGACTGCCCTTTTGCAGTTAATTCTTGTGGTAGTTGTAGCCCCAGGTTCATCTGCAGAAGTAAACCTGGTGGACTGCATGCTGAAGCTGCCTTCATCCTGCAGTGCACCATCCACTTTTGGGGGATAGGAGGGGAGATGAGAGACATCTGTATAACCAAGTAGTGAAGTTGCTCAGCTATATCAGTGTCACCAACTGAAGGCAACCCTCTACAGCACCTATACAGTTTATCCTTGCTGCTACCAGACAATTCTATTCAACAACAGAAAGGCATATTGTGCTGAAGAGGCTTATTAAGGCTAAAACAAGCACCTCCAATTCAAAAAGTCTATCCTGAGCTGAATAAAATCACTAGGAGATGGCATGTACAAAATAAAAATCCATCACCAGGTTCAAAAGGGTATGTTGAAATGGGAGAGGGTAATACAGATACAGATTTCCCCTGACAGACCTTGTAATCAGGGGGATGGATGATAATACCTCAAACTTCATCCACCCAGCCATCCATCATCAGCCACTTCTTTACTACCCTATCCGGAGTGTAGCGGCCTGGGCTAGGCTACTCAGTCTAAACATTTACCCCATTAAATCCAAGTGAAGTTATTTTAAATTTTTGTTGCTACTACAAGGTGACTTTTGTTCAATTTAGGAAGGGTCTCTTGCACCAATTGGCCCTACTGAGTTCTTGAATATGGGTGACATCCTCTTTAGTTCATTTTTTCTGCTACAAGACAATTAAATTCAACTTGGGATAAGCCTCTTATGTTGAAAGTTATTAAGGGTATATCTAACCCCTCCAGTATCAAAAGTTTACCCTGAGTTGAATAAAATCATCAACAGATGGCAAGAATATAATGATAAAACTTCTCCAGGCTCAGTGGGTTAAGGCTGCATATAACCCCTCATTCTATCCCACAGTGGGAAAAGAGAGCTGGATGATGATGACGTGATATAATGCCCAGTTCAAAGTCGATCATAAACTTAATAAAATCATCTAGTTGCAGCAAGGATAAACTAAAATGGAGGCCACTCAGATTCAAAGGATCAAGGCAAGTGACCAGCTGCTCACCCCTATCAAAATATCTAAATCTCTAAAACTCACCCTATCCACACTGGCTTGGGAGGTTTTGTACTGCCTCTCGTTTTGTGATGTACTTTGCACATTGCATATTCATATTTCCTTCTAAGTTATTTATAACTACTTCATATCAACAAGGTTTCCATTAGTAACATACCAGATGATAATCAAGGAGTAATATGTAAAATAAATCACCAAGGAAGAGGTGCTACAAAGTCTCCTAAGCCAGCAAGAATAAAACTCAATATCTATAACTCAGCGTTAGAAAAACATCCACCAGAGCATAAACGTTAAGCACAGGCCCAAGACGGTTCCAAGGATAAGAGAGTCACGTCGTTTACGGATGTTGATCTTCGTCATGAGGGAGTTGATGATCGGGAAGCGGTTTGAGAGGTCATTCACTTTGGTCTGTATCATTTTAAAGGCTTCGCGCTGGCTCTTGAGGTGGTCCCTGGTCTCCATGGCAATAGAGATCTGTTCATCCACCATCCCCTCAGAGTTCATTAAGTGTTCACTCTCCTTGAGGTAGAGGTCGCGGCGGGAAAGACCAGCCAGTGTCTTGCTGTTGCCCCCTCGTCCACCGCCCAGCAGCTGTTCTCGTTCCTTTCTGGATATTATGGCACTGTTGGTGCGCTGGAATTCATGCTTGTAATCCTGAAAGAATACAGGCAGGTCAAGAAGACTGGATATCAACACCTATCACACTGAACATGGTGGAAAAATGGGTTGTGATGATGATGGTCATAAGTACATAATAAAAATGACAAACACAAAGATGATGATGGTGAAAATGTGATGAGGATGACGAAAACAAATAATGATGATGATGTTATGGTGCTACTGGTTCAGTGGTATTCTGCCTGTAATCCTGAAAGAAAAGACATGTAATACTGGGAAGATATGAATTCTATTATGGTCAGGACAACTCTAGTACAGTACTTGTATTTTATTTAACTAATGACAGACAGCTAATACTATTCAGCTGAGTGCATAATAGAAGGCTGAGAGTGGAAATACTGTCACCATCACCCTCTCACAGTTAGTATAACTCTAGTTCTGTATTTCATTCCCACTAATGCCTGCTGCAATATACTAAATAAAATGCAGTGGAATTGGTGTTCCAAAGCCTCCAATGCCTCCTAGAATACATCCTCTAACGTAATAGTGTGATGCTGATAATGACAAATATACGGTAACTTCCCGAGTCCAAACATAACCAGACCTGGAGAATATCACGGTGGCGCTGGAGGGTGTGGATGGTGGCAACAGAGGAGCCATGGGAACAGTTGTTCATCTTCTCATTGATGTCTGTCAGGGTTGCTAGTAGCTTCTCTAACTCAACTGATATGGTCTCATACCTGTAAGAGGGTACAGATTTTATTACATATACACTATTCTGCTATTCAGGTGCTGGAGATGGGCACTTTCATGTGGTGCTGCCAATACATACTGAACAGATTTACTGCCCAGGGATGGAGTGGAGAGGTATATGAGAGAGGGGGGTGTGAGTTGGGAGCGTGGTAGTGAAATGGCAGGGGACAGAGTGACATGGAGGCGATTTGTTTGTGGCCACCCCGTTCGGGATTGAGGCGTCTGGCAATAGATAGATAGATAGATAGATAGATTTGCTGCCCAGTCATACATAAGTCCCTCATCTCCCTCACTATCCTCCAAGAGGTGGATGATGAGCCGCAAGAGGGAGGCCAGCAGTGTCCTGATTTCATATTCAGATCAGCCTGGGGTTGTAACTTCTACTACTACTACTATTACTATCACTATTGTACTTTAAGGGGTTGTAACTTCTATTACTATTACTACTGTACTTTAACTTCTGGCTTCAAGGATTTCTCTCTCTCTTTCCCTTATCTGGTATATTACTACCCTGAACTACATATACTGTATAGTTGTCCATCTCAGCAGAGCCAAGATTGTTTTGGTTGCAAACTTTTTTATATTTCTTTGCATCTTTTTAACAGAAATGACTCTTCCAAGGCAAGCTTTCTTCCTAACCTTAGCATCCTTCAGTTCTACCCAAGTGTCCTTAGATCCTAGTTTTATCTCAATATGTATTTGTTGGGTATAAATGGGAATCACACAAACCAAACAGAACCTAACCTACCAGAAAACAAAGGTGACTTGTGGCAGATCTCTTCTATGTAGTCACTGGCCACGAAGAATGCTTTCCCTTATCCCAAATTAAGGAAACGGACATATGCACTGACAATTTACTGGAAAGATGGTCATAACTTACAACAAAATTCCTAAGTAAAACCTTACTTTGCACAATTCTACAGCAACAAAATTACAAAAAGGAATTTAAAATGAAGTGAACAATGAAGAAAACAAAAAAGCCAACTGGTAACCTATTTCCGCACTTTTCTTGTCAACATTCCTGGGCCAAACCTTGCCCTTCACAACAATTGTACATCAATAAATATGGAAAAAGAACTGGGAAAATAATGAAAGCATTAACGAAGAAAAGGACAAGCAAAGTATATACTGTATATCTCCTGCTTTCAGTACGTTAATATTCCTTACTGCTGATACACTCGAGATCTTTAACTGCAACATATACTCAACATGGCTACTTAAATTCAGCACAAAGAAAGCTATTTTAGAACAATACGAAATTTCCCTATGCTACGTCACTTACATTTGGTCTCCGGAGAGCAAAGCCACCGTCTCACTGTTACCATTTGACACCGAGCTGCTTCCATAACTGGCAGCTATCTTACTAAAGGACACTAGTTTTACGTCTATTTCACTTTCTAACTGTCTGGCCCGTTTTCTTAAATCCTCAAAGGACATTTTAACCTCTGCCTCCTCCGTTGTTGACATTTGCTACGACTGTTTATTTACCTATGTCGCTAACGGTAGTAGGGCTGATACTTATTAGCATTATTTACAACTTTTTCCTCGATAACTATAAGAAAAGTAAGGAAAAAATATCATATATAAAACTAGCCATAGTACAAATAATTTTATGACTAGCATTTGTGAAACTTCAGTATCATTATCACATTTACGTGACTGGGACGTAGGGAAGTGAGATTACACGTTGCTGTCATAGAGATAAACAAGTAAATAGAGTAATGGGAGGTTATGAGAATATGAATGAGATGAATGATTAATGAAAGGTTGATTAATGATTATAATATTGAATAATGAGATGTGATGATGGAAATGAGAGTAATTATTGGATCTAGAAGGATAGGAAAATAAGCAAAAAAGGTAAACGGGACAATCGAATGAGGAAAGAGGGAGGGATGGGAAAGAGAAAAGGAAGTATTGAAAGTAGAGAGGGATGAAAGGGAAAGGGAGGGATGTGAATGAGAGAGGAGGGGATGTAAAGGAAGGAGAGGGGGATGAAAAGAAGGATGGAGGGAATGCGACAGGGAGTGATGAGATGGAATGAGAAATAGAGGGATGTAAATAACGGAGGGTGATAGGAAGGGATGAGAAAGGGATGGACTAAAGAAGGAAAAGATGGAAAGGAAGAAGTAAGGGATGGGAAGGGCAGAAGAAATGAGATATGAAAGAGTCGAAGGAAGAATGGGAAGGATAGAACAGGGAGATTTAAAGGAAGAGAGGGATGATGGGTGGGGGTCAGGGAGGGGTGTCAAGAAAGTGGAGAAACATGAAAATAGTACAAGGAGTGATGTGAAGAAGAGAGCAAGAGACGCATAAAGGTGGGGAGGACGAGAGGGGGAAGTAGAGACAGGAGGTGTCGAGATGAGTACAGGAAAAGTGATGACGAAACGCAAGCTGATGATGAATTCCGGGTTTAATGAAGGATAAAGGAAGAAATGATCGAATCAAAGAGTGCAAAATTAGAGACGGGGGGGGGGGGGTAGGTTAGTGGATATGTGGTGCTTGCATTATATTTTTCTTAGCAGTCTACTTAAATCACATTGTTTTAAGTTTTCTCGAAGCCTTTCAAAACCAGATTTAATGTTCCTTTCTCCTACATTCTTCTGCAGACGACAAATTTACAATGAATCGACGACTCAAGCCAACAATGAGAGTAGTGGAAATGTGTTGTCATAAGAGAAGCAGGTGGCGATACGTGGTGAGACACAGAGAAGGGAGGAAGTGAAAGACCACTGTGGTGTTGATGTGGGTGTGTTAGAAAGCAATAGGGAAAATATTTTGATATTGGCCATAAGAAGAGGATGGAGAATGAGAGGCTGATTGGGAAAGTGTGTAATGAATAAGGTGGATGGAGGAAAGGGAGTAGAAGACCGAGGATGAGATGGAGCGATGGGGTGCAGAGATTTATGAGAGAGAGGGATGTTAGTTGGAGACTGGGCAGCTAGATGATGGAGGACGGGATGACACAGAGTCGATTCATTTTGGGTCACCCCTTAGGCTTGCAGGATATTTACTCTTTTTACTTAAACCTGGCCTAAAATTACCGTCTCTCCATCTTGAACTCTGGAATATCATGCTAGTCACGAAGAAGTGCTATGGATAGGATGTAGGGCGGCAGTATTGGCTTTTTCTACCACAGAGCTACGTGAAATGTTACAAAAGGACGAAAATGTAAACCAGGTCGAGGTTAGGACAGGGAGATTTATTCCTTCCTCATTACCAAGGCTCATTTAATATCAGCCAGGCATTATTTAACAATCCAGTTGTAAATGTAACCCAGTTCTGTCAGACGAAAACGAGTTGGCTACAAAATATGGGCCCT
>JAGKTI010006080.1:0-19131 GCA_018397915.1 Birgus latro | reverse complement strand
GGTAGTGAAATGGCAGGGGACAGAGTGACATGGAGGCGATTTGCTTGTGGCCACCCCGTTCGGGATTGAGGCGTCTGGCAATAGATAGATAGATAGAAAGAGGTTAACTATGGCCCTGAGTCTACTAGCCAAGGCCATCGGCTTTTTTACAGTAACATACACGTAGTGTGTCCAGGCATCTCGAAATGAATGGATCTTGAATTTGGCTCTCTTTTGTATTGTTTTTACTTTTTCTTGGAAGGAACAGTATGCGGGCCCTGGCCTTTGGTTCCTTCTTCCTTGCATAAAAAAAAGAGAAGAAAAAAACGATTACTACCTTAGGATGGGCTCGAACATTTGACTCTCGCGGTTCTGAGACGCAACCTAGACTAAGAACTAATATCTACTAAATAAATATCAGCAAGAAAGTCTTACGTGCTTTAACTTTTTCTTTATTTCCTGGCATAAAAACTTTAATTTTAGCCAACAGTCTCGTTGTAGGTGTTCAGTGGTGGTTAAAAGATGATGTAGCCTTAGTACGGGATAGTGCAAGAAAGCAGCCAATCACAGCTCGCCAACTGTGTTTAGTGCCAGTGTGGCGGCCTGGGGACCAACACGAGCACTCACCTCTTTCATTACAATAACCTCTACTGATCAGGTAGCAGTTACGTTCACCCCACCAAGGTAAGTAATGGCATCCCACGATGATGGAGTATTAATCTGAGTACTGTAACTTTACCTTTGTGGCTTGTGTACCATAGAGTAATAAGGTATTGAATGACAAGGAACCCTGCCAAGGAACTTGCATTGTTGTACTTTTAGTTTTTGCTGCCAGTAGTGGAGAATTCTGACTACCTCGTTTCTTTGCTCCTCCCGTTGACACTCTTAGGCTCCTTTAACCCAGTCCAAGCTGAATGCAATTGTCTGGTGTGTGCTGGAATAGGAAACCAGGGTTGTACAGTACATTCTATGAGATTGCTGATGGTGACAGAGTTAGCTCAGGCTCCAGTTACCGAACCAGGGATTTTACAAGATTTTATTCAGAATTTCCTGCATGGCCTACCAACTGGGCCGCTTAGGTGTTCAGAAGACGATTATATGGACTAAATGCGATGATATGCAAGTGGGGTCAGAGGAGTGGGTAACTTGGAAGGCTTGCACTCTTTCCACTTGATATTTTACAGCCTAGACTTATGTGCAGTAGTAAATTATTTCATCACATTAACTACATGCCAAAAAGGCCATCCAGTCTGGAGACTAAGAGTAGGGTAAACAAACAAAATGTCAGGAGTCAAGGAGTAAACTTTGTGCCTCCACAAAGTTTGGTAAATTTTCACCATTTTGAAGCTTGGCTATCCTCTGGACATGAAAACAGAAAGCATGGTTACTGTCATACATACTTGTTAGAACGAACTATAAACATATGCTTGATTTGAGGCAGTAGAAGCACCATACCTAATAAGTTCTTCCTGATATTCTGTTATATTTTTCTTATTTCTTGAGTGGTAAATAAATGTTTCATGCGAAAATTGTTTCCCGTATTTTTAGCCATGTTCCGCTGTGTTAACTCATTTGACTGGTCACCTGTAATTGTGGAAGGACTGTCCTAACCCAAGTGTTTAAATCTAACCCAACCTTAACTGTACCTGATAATTAATCTAACCTGACCAGGCATCCAGTTGGGAAACAAGTTCCACCTTCCAGTACGTTGAGTAAGATTTCTTCCATTAGCTCCGCCGTTAACAAAGAATGGTAGGTATGGCTTAAGGAACTCGATGATAAGAACAGTGGGAAATTTTTCAGCAGAAAAAAGTAATTTACCACAGTGAAAATAGTAAGAAATACAGAAAACAAACTGGAGGAAAATGCATGGAATTCATAAGGTGCTTTTGCTGCCTCAAATAAAGTGTATGTTTACTACACGAACTTACTCTCGTTACAGTAGGACTAGGCAGCTCGGCTAAGTGATTTATTTATTTCAGATGAGTTGGCACATGGGAATGTTGGTCCTGCTTATAAGCATTTATTCAGCAGCATCAGCACTAAAGCCAGATGAATGTGAAGGTAAACATTATTTATTTTTAATGCATTGTTTAAATATTGACTGTATTCTAAGGGGCTTTGTTTGTCTTTATAGCATTTTTTCTTTTGCATTTTATTTATTATGTCTGTTACACCTTGATGCTCTCATGTTATGTATTAACCTTTCAGGATTCATGACAGCACTTTAGACACCAATTTTTCATTGAGCTTTATGTAATTATTTTATGAAAATATTTCCAGTAAAAGACTTTTTTAGCTTAATGCTTTAACATTTTAGATTTAGGAGATTTTGTAAATGAAGTTAGCATGTATGAGACCAGGTTGACTCCCAGAAAAACTAGATTAATTCCCTGTTTTAACTTCTGATATATGTTCATAGGAAGTGCAAAAATAATGTAGATTGTTCCCACTGTTGTCTTTCTTGCTAAAATAGATGTACAGTAAGTTATGAGAGAAACTTTGGTGTTCTGTTTTGCAAGGACAGGGCATTTTCACTCATGTTCCTCTTGCAAAAACAAATTTATGACATTTAATCATAAGTTTCTGTATATCAGCTATGCATATTTATAATGGCTTGAAGGCTTATGTATTCTGATCCTGGCCTTCTTTTTCAGTGTGTGTCGGTTTTTTAACAAGGTTCTCAGAGTCCCTACCATCAGATGACAGATCAGACCCCAAAGTTTTGGAAACCAGCTTTAAAGATTTTTGCAAGCAAGCAAAAGGTAAGTGAAAACATTAATTTTGTTTTCAGACTGTATTGGCTTGAGAGTTTCAAGTGTTTCAGATAAACTGGAGGGTAGAAAATATGCTAAGAAAAATACCGTATATGATCTGCAAGAGAAGGCTTATGACAGGACAACGTAGTGATACAGAAACATCCATTTTTATTGATTTTCTAGAAGGCATGAATGAGAATTCTGTCTGTCTTAATGAAGTCTTATTTTTGCCCACCTGTGTGTATTCAAAAAAACAAAAAAAAAAAGCATCTGAATGTTTCCAACCACATTTGAAGCAGTGGTTAAACATTTGAAAATAATTCCTGGTAACTTTTAATGAATATCTTTGCCTGCCATTTTTATTAGTACACAATGAAGGAGTAATCTGTGCTACAGTTGAAAGTCACAAAATCCAAGAAAAAAAAATTTCCCTTGGTTAAAATACAACAGTGCCCAGGTCCAGTCAGACATTTGGTCCCATTGGGCTCCCTCCTTCTCCATTTTAAACAGAAGTATCGGGTTTTTAAGCATATTTACACTAGCAGTGACCCCATTTTTCTAAACCTGGCAATTCCGCTGGTCACGTATCTTTATATGTTGTCACTTTTTCAGTTAATGCCTACTGTCCATACATATACATACCTTATATATATATGATGAAGCTGTCTCATTCAGAACAGTGCAGTGGTTATTAGTGAGGGCATTTTTATGACATCAGTAGATCTTGTGGAAGATGAGTACTTTCACAGATTAGATAGCCAAATTATTCTCTGTTCCAGCCTTGGATCCAATTTACATGCCTGGTTACAACAGGCATGTAAGCCATATGACCATCACTTCCCACTGTACATCATTTAGTATTTGGTCAGAGTTTTTACAACATTGAAATTTAGAAATTATTACAATTATGTTTTTAATCTTAAAATCTTGGTAATCTATTACAGATCAGTAGAGTCATTGAGTATTAGTCCTCCCTGACCTCAAAAACTTTTTATGAACCAGAGATTCTGATGCTGTGGTAAGGTTGAATAACGCCAAACAATCTTTACAGGTAAAGACAACCGTTTTTGCTATTATCTGGGTGGACTGGAAGAATCAGCAACAGGTATTCTTGGGGAGATGTCCAAGCCTATGTCCTGGGGAATGCCGATGGATAAAATCTGTGAGAAACTGAAGAAGAAGGATGCACAGATTTGTGAACTTAGATATGGTAAGCATCAGTATAATAAGGCATTCATATTAAGTCTGTAATCTTTTTCACCCTTACATGGCCTACATTTTTGTCATTTACCAGATTTCTTGTATAGAATATTATGGGTTTAAACCCTTTACCTTTTTTTTTTTTTTAAATTAGCATTATACTATGTTTTACTGTAAATCTATTGTTAAGGAAAAAGTTTGGATCCCCTCTTTTTAATAATTACTAGATGTGCCCACATTGTTTGATGTGAGTCAGATGGTAGGTAGGGGCACTCACCATCAACTTACTCGGTGCAGTGCAGCTCTCGGGTGCCTACCCTTCCACTCTTCCTTCCCATCTTTCTTTCCTTCTTCATGTCTTGCTTTCCTTCATTCTTTCCTCTTCCTTCTATCTATGGGTCACTGTACACCAGGAAACCATTTACTACGCTTGGTGGTAACCATAGAACCAAATTATGGCAGTGAAGAGTATGTATGAGGGTGCTAAGGCTGCAGTGCGTATGGATGGCAAACTGAGTGAATCTTTCCATTTGTAGGTTGGAATGAAACAAGGATGTGTCATGTCTTCATGGTTGTTCAATCTGTACATGGATGGGGTTATAAAAGAGATACAAGGTCGGGCAGTGGATGTTGGAGCGGCCCTAGTGAAAGAGGGTAGTGTTTGAAAAATCCCTGTACTGTTGTTTGCAGATGATACTGTGTTGTTGAGCAAAGACGAAGGGGAGCTGCAAGGCTTGGTAGATGAGTTTGGGAGTGTGTGTAAGAAACGGAATCTAAAGGTGAATGTAGCAAAGATTAAAGTGATGGTCTTCGAGAGAAGTGAATCCAGTGAATGTACAGTGAGATTGGATGGGAAGGATATGGAGAATGTGAGTGCATTTAAGTACTTGGGTAGTGTGATGAGTAAGGATGGAAGTCTGGAGGGTGAAATGCTTAAAAGGGTGCAGCAGGGAAGGAAGGTTGCTGGTTCGTTGAAAGCAGTGATAAGAAATGGAGGCGAGCGTGGAAGTGAAAAAGTTGTTACATGACAGTATTGTGATACCAACTCTAACATGTGGAAGTGAAGCTTGGTCCCTGTTGGAAGGACAGATGTCAAGAGTGACAGCAGTGGAAATGAGTTATTTGAGAGGAGCATATGGAGTCACATGGAGAGACAGACTAACAAATGAGGAAGTGAAGGAGCGTTGTGGTGTGTTTTTGGACGTGATAGGAAGCATTAGGAGAAACACGTTAAGGTAGTTTGGGCATGTGGAGAGGATGGAGAGTGAAAGACTGACAAGGAGAGAGTATGCAAGTGAGGTGGAGGGGGCAAGAGAGAGGGGGAGGCCAAGGATGAGATGGAGGGTTGGGGTGGAGAGGTACATGAGAGAGGGGGGGTGTGAGTTGGGAGCGGGGTAATGGCGGGGGACAGAGTGACATGGAGGCGATTTGTTTGTGGCTGCCCTGTGCGGGATTGAGGCGTCTGGTAATAGATAGATAGATAGATGGCGCCTGGTGGTTTAGTGGGTAGTTAGGGCGCTCCAGTCGGATTGAGCTAGTGCAGGTTTATACCTAAGGGATGGTTGGGGTTTATTGCTCACGTAATGCCACTCTGGAATGAGTGAGACCGATCACTCATGTTAAATGTCAGGACCAACTTGCGTAGCCTTGGGCTCCTATGCTCCTCATGGGGCAACAGTGGATTAGATGATGAATGAATGAATTTATCAGACTACCACATTGTGGCTCCAGGCTTATCTGGACATGAACCAAAGGGAATGTAGGCTGAAGCTGTCTTCATGGAGTTCACTATCCTCCCTTCAGGAGATAGAGAGAGCATTTAATGACATTTATATGATCAACAATAGAGCTGTCTGGTTTTATTGGTATCCCTCCAGCACAGTTTGACTACAGTGAATCCAGTTTTTGTGACTGATTTCTTTTTATCATTACAGAGAAGCAGATAGACTTGAACAATGTTGACCTGAAGAAGCTGAAGGTACGTGACCTGAAGAAAATCCTGAATGACTGGGACGAGACTTGTGATGACTGCCTGGAAAAGGGAGACTATATCAAAAGAATTGAGTCCTTGAAGCCAAAGTATATGAGACAGGAGCTGTAATGTGCATGTATATAGGTACCTTAAGGATGGAGTAATTTATTTATGTATCGGGCATTTTTTATATAACTTATTTGGTAATATTCAGTTTGAAGTCCAAGGGATATGTGGTACTTGTCTTATTCAGTAAATTGAGCCAAACTCTAGGTGGTACGGGAGGTATAATAGCACCTTTTTTTTGGCAGTTTGTTTTGAATACACCTTAACATTATCTTGTATGTTGATTATGATATGCCCGGCAGGTGTACCTTGCATCAGTAATATAAAAATGAATACTGAGGTGTGCAGAATAAGTTACAGTGGGAATGAGGTGCTTCAAAATCTCCAGAGCCACTTAGAATATAACCTATATTTTCGTATTTTCCTAGAAGGCATGACATCTCTGCAGAACTTACATAATATGGAATTGTCATTTGGTACAGTGTGGAATGTCTAAAGTTGTAATCTCTTGAAAATCTATTGTCAGTATTAAGATGGTTATTTATGAAGTTATGAAATGAAATGTTTCTAGTAGCTTGTTATAATTTTGTTAAACAAGTCAGCCCTTTCACTAGTGGATGTTTTTATCTATGGTTCTTTAACACTTAATATTAACAGTATGTGGATTATTAGGTGTGCATTTTGTATTGCTAAAAAGATAAAATTTGTTGTACTGTGATGAACTTTAAAGCAAATTAACCATAGTTTGTCCATTTTATGGTATCCATAAAGTTGGTAGCATTCACACTTAAGAAAGGGCTAGAGTAAGCACTGTTTATTTTTGGTGCAACTTAACTGCCTGTGATGGATGTCTGTTTGTCATTCACTAGCACAAAGTGAATAATAACAAAATGAGATTTATGAACATTGATAATAAACCCTTTTGTAAAATACGGTTTCATTTACTTTCATTTATTTTCAGTTTTCTTATCCATATGGTGTAGGCCTAATGGTGTAACCTGATAGCACTCCACCTTACTCTGTTCTTTGGTGGCTGTAGTAATTCCTTAGCATCAGAGATCGGCGCACACTACCTCATTCCATGGCTTCCCCAGACTGCCTCTCTGTCAAGTCGGGTACCTCACCCAGCTCCCCTGGTCCATCCTTTATGTCCAAATCTTCTCAGTTGTGACTTTTCTACTTCCAATTTGATTTCCACCTAGTCACCTAGATACAGTACAGTAATTCCACATACCTTTATATCAAAAATTGTTCTAAAACTGGTGCTAAGCACATTCATGGTAGGATAGATTTTAACAAGATTTTTTTTTTTCCTAATGATGGGGTGAACAACTGTTAAAATTTTATTCAAAGCTGCATTGTTGGTAATGGAACCATTACCCACAGTGAATCCTAATAACTTATACAAGTATTTAAAATGCATTGTCATGTGCATTCTCTCCCACTTGACTGTAATTCTACACTAGGGAAGTTTTTTGTTCCTAGTCTCATCAGAATATGAGCCAAGTGGACTGCATGCTGAAGTTGATGTCCTGCAGTCCACCATTCTCCTTTCAGGGGACAGGGAGTTAAGGGATATTACAATAACCAGGCAGTGGAGGTGCCCTTTTTTGTTGGTACTGTCATGTGAAGGTGGCCTTCTCTAGCACTGAAATTTAAAAGAGTAAATGGACTGGATGAATGAAACTAAGTATAGTACTGTATATTTATTTGCTACCATTCATATCTTTACCGACATTCTGGTCAGTGAAGTGGATATTTATGGTATATATCACCATCTATAGATAGATCACTGACATAGCCTTACAAGGGGATTGCTAGCTTAGGAATTCAAAACTTTTAGTTTTTTGTTGTAACATTGTAATCACTCTGTTAGTAACTGTGTACGTACATATTTAGAAGGATGAAGATATTTAATAATGCATAGCTACACACATTGCCTCTTCAGTCTAATGATATTTATTCTTGCTTCCTCCAGACAATTCTGTTCTGCTCAGGGGAGGTAGTGTTAATGGTAACAAGACTGCTGGTGTTGCTTGTAGTGGTTTAGGTATTTGTTACATCACTGATGGCTGTGGTGATGAAGTTGGCAAAAGAGGTACAAAAGATGGAAAAAGAGGTGGTGGTTACTGGGAAAATACTGGAGATGCAGGTGGTGATGGTGATACAGTACTGTATTAGAAGTGTTGGTAGTAACTGGTACTACTGGGAAAAGATAGTGATAAAGCTGGGTGTGTAAGCAGAAATTATGTTGCTGTAGTGACGGTGGTAAGGATGGTGACTTATGGTTTATGGGCACTGTTCATTTATCTAGTGGTGGTGGTAAAGGAATGTGTTGGCTCATGGTTTATGGATACAGTATTTAAAACCAATACCAGTTGTAAATGTAGAAAAATATACAAATGAGAAAATTTAAAATATTGTCAGAGAGGAAGAAATGTGAAACCCAAATGTGGCATTTAAACACACAAACCTATACATATCTACACTTGATCACATATTTCTACAACAGGTTTTGTCATTTATATTGTTTGAAAGAATGTTGTGTTGTATCTGGCTCAGAGCTGTTGCACGATATGGTAATACAAAAGATGGCGATTGCTTGATGTTACTCTTCTAAGATAGTTTAGATGGTGCTTTGACTGATCACTTAATTCTGCTCATAAGATATAATTTTGGTGGTGATGGTGCTCTGCTGCAATCCCTTAATGCTGCTCGTAAGATGTTAATTATGGTGCTGATGGTGCTTTGTTGTTATAAAAGCAGTGGCATATGTGACAGCTCTAAACCTCATCACACAACATTTACATGTTTTCATTCATAAAGTGGTAGTAGAAGAACTTGTCCATTGAGTCTCCACAGCCAGGATTCATCATATCATATAGTCTTGATCCCCCTGAGTCTGAATATTGTCCTTTTTAGTTTATTCCTGCTGCTACCAGATGATTGTATTACACTTAGGTATGGCATCTCATACAGAAGGGGTCTGCTAAGGTCAGGTGCTGCAGAGAGATGCCTTCATGTGATGGCACTGATAAGGGAAGGTGGCTCCACTGCCTGGTTATACAAATGTCCCTCACCTATTTTCCAGTCCTCCACGAGGAGGAGGGTGGACTGCAGAAGGGCAGTTTGAGCCTGCAGTCCACTGGGTGCATGTTTCAGATGAGCCTGAGTAACTATACTACTATGGGAACTGTGCTGCTAAGGCCATATGTAACCCTTCCAATTCAGAAAGTTTTTCATAAGCTGAATGAACTTGTCAGATGGGAAGAATAAAATGAAAAAGACCTTCCAAGGCTTAGTTTAATAATAATCTCAGGTCTGAGTCTTATAGGGTTACATTCAGCTCATTGACTTACAATAGTCTTTCTGAACTGGAGGGATTAGATATAGTCTTGCTGAGACCCTTCAATATGAGAAGCCTTTTCTTTTGAACTGGAAGGGTTAGACAAAACCTTTATATACCTTTAATACAAGAGGCCTTTTGTAAGTTGAAAAAAATGTGGAAGCAAGAGAATAAATTAAAAAAGGACAACCCTAGTTGAAGGAAGTAGAAGGTATGAGGGTTGAGGGATGGGCTTGTGCAATATTCTTATCAACTTTGGAGGTCGTCTGGCATCTCTTCCTTAGTTAATTATTTTATCTTACAGCCTGCTCCATGTATTCTTATGTATGTTATTTATGCAATATTATATTGATGTTGATTGTAATAGTAACATACAGTACAAGAATATAGCAGTGGACAGTTTTTCTCAAAGTCTGGGATGTATGCAGGCAAATGCAACTTTTAATAATGTATCTTTACTAGAAACATGCTTCTGGTTTACGACTAAGGGGCCAAAAACAAAACAGTGCACTAATTTCTCTTTGTAAAGCAACTTCAAGTGAAGAATAGGTATGATTTCTTCAGCAACTTAATACAGTGAAGATACAAACTACTTTAAGCAAGGACAGTTGGTATCAGATACAGAAATAAGTTGATAAGGAAGAAAGACTAGGGGATCTCCTTAGTTGATAGGAATATGAATCTTTGGGCAAAGTCATTACTTAAGGAAGGGGACACTGTCATATGGTGCATCCTCCATAAAGTTAGCTATCTCCTGTGCCAAGACTGTGCCCTCCTCCACATCGGTACATGGTCGGCACATGCAGTCAATTGGTGCACGGGTCTGGATCTGTTAGGGAGAAGGTGAGAGTGCTGAGATGCTTACAGAAATATCTCTTTCCATACCTATACACTATCTAGCTATCTGTAGCCAAATGCCTTAATTCCATAAGGGGTGGCCACAAACAAATTGGCTCCACATCACTCTGTCCTCTGCCATTTGTCTGCCCTCCCTCCAACTTGCACTGCCCTTTCTCATATATCTTCTCTCCATCTCATCCTTGGCCCTCTCACTTTCCCCCTCCACTTCACTCATACATTCCTAGTTAGTCTCTCATTCTCCATCCTCTCCACATGGCCAAACCATCTCAGAGTAGTTCCCTTAACACTTTATATCACATCCTCATCAATACCACAATGGTCATATACCTACACATACATTATGAACCTATGGGTATATGTACAGCATAACCAGGAACAAAATTTCATGTCTTCTCTTCTGTCTCCCTTCCCTCTGCTAGCTAATATTCCTAAGCTGAGAGAAACCTGGTATGTTTTTCTGCCCATAGATGATTTTCTTACATGATGTGTCAGGGAGGAGTGTGTGAGTAGATGCAGTGGAATTGGCGAACTTTTGTTGCTGACCCAGCTCGCACTTGGTGGAAAATGAAAAACACTCAGCCCAAATCTCTTTAGAGGTCTCCCAAACTGAACAGGCTGGTAGGAGCAAGAATGATGTATATACTGTAATGAGAACAACCAGTCAAAGGTCAAGGTCGGTCACAAGGAAAAGTCAGTTATCAAGATCACTGGGTTTTTGATGTGGACCGAAATTGGTGGAAGATTTAAGATTTAAACATGAATGGAGTAATTCGATTTTCAGTCAGGGTCAGAGGGCAAAGTCAGATATTCGGTCCTTGGACCAGTTGGTGGGGGCAGGTGTTGCACTCTCATAAGGTTCCCTTTTTGTTCATTATTGCTATCCATACGATTTTATGCAGCCTAGGAAAGACATTCTGAACAGAACTTTATAACCTTCAGTAACTCTTTCACTACTACAATGTGTCTACCTTAAGATGAACCAGATCATTTGCAGTGGTGTAGTGGAGGGTGTACGAACAGTGACGTAGCCAGTTCTCGATGGAGGGGAGGGCAAGGTGGGGCCAAGTACTGTTTTTGAAGGGACACAATACAACTCATTGCCCACACATTAAATAATCCAAAACTTAAAATGTGGGACTGGTTGGGGGGGGGGAGGTTAAGGGTCTGGTTGGGAAGGTCGGAGTCCCCCAAGCTTCCTGTACCTACACCACTCCTACCCCTTCTGTGATTCCTGCATCTGACTGTAGACAGATAGACAGAGATAAAGGATGATTGACAGATAGGGAAACAGAAAGACGTGTACTGATCCTTACCTCCAGAAGTGTGCATACAATAGTTCTGAATCAAACTACTAACCTCTCTTTCCTTAGGTTCCCCTGGATGTGCATCAGGACAGTTGAGTTTGACTGATGTTTCTCGTTCCCCAGATTCTTGACAACACATGCACGAACGTTCAGTCTGCCACAGTTTGCTGCCAGACACCTGTAAGTAGGCACTGTTATAACACATTATATTTTGACATAAAGATCTCTGGCCTCTTTTAGCTCAGTTCATGGTTAAATCTAGTCTTCCTAATTTCTTCCAACTCTGTTGATGGCCAAGTGTAGTCACCTTCGCGGGTCTGTTTGGCTGATAACCACTGAGACTCCTTGCTGCCTCAGCGAGGGATCCTTGAAGTTCGTGCAACCACACCACTGTATTCAAGTTGTAGGAGTGGCCCAATTCCGTCAGGTAAAAACAAACTGGCTATATTGACCCCATTCTTACATGCTTTACAAAGTCCTTGACCACATCCCACCAATGCATCTCGGTCACTCGTTTAAGTACACACACACACACACACACACTTTTATCAACATTAACTCTGCGTAGACTCCAGACTCTCCCTTCACTTCTTGAGTTTCTCTTAAGTTCACCCAGTGTTATCTGCTATCAGTATCAAATCTCCATACAGCAACTACATAAAACCGACTCATGGACAGACAGAGATAAAAATTCCCCTGGCATTTCACCTCTTCATTTTTCTCTGCTTGCTAATGTTCCTGTGCTGAGAGAGGCCTGGTATATTTCTCTGTCCATAGATACAAAAGTTTCATCTTTGTTTATTTCTAATTTTTTTTCACTGGTGGTCGATATTCCCAAGCTGAGAGAGAGGCTTGGTTTGTTTTTCTGTCCGTAGGTGATTCTTTTTTTATATGGTGCGTCAGGGAGGAAAGTTACGGACATGCCCTAATGTGCAATTAAAACAGCACTATGGCAACTAAAAACAGCACTGTGACAACTAAAACAGCATCATGGCCACTAAAACAACACTATGACAACTAAAACGGCACAGTGGCAACTAAATTAACACTACGGCAACTACAACAACACCATGGCAACTTAAAATCTCACCTGCACGTAGGAAGTGCATCGACCCTGGCAAGCATAGGAAGGGAAGAGCTTGGCCGTGCAACCAGGGTAGTGCAGCATGTGTACGACGCGCGTGAGGGAACATTCGTCCGCCCACGCCACACCTACGCCCACACCCACGCCCACCACCACCACCCACGTCCAGGAAAGCCCGCCCATGCTCCTCAGATGTCCACCCATGCTGCTAAAAACTCCCGCCCTTTCGAGTGAGTGGTTCCGATCTTGGCGCTCCAATTTGGAAAATTTAAATTACAGGTGATATGAGTCTTCTAGGAATATTTTGATGTAATAAGGTGAGTTTAGGGTGAGGAAAGTATGTTTGTGAGCGGAAAAGGGTGAGTTTGTGAGCTGAAAGAGACGAATTTCTCAGGGATATGTGGGATAGGGTGCGTGTGAGTTTGAGAGAGTGTGTGTGAGTGAGAGTGTGTTACAGGAGAGTTTGTGAGGTGACGGTGTGTGTATGTGTGTATGAAGTGAGGAAGTGCCGCCTGAAATTTCCGCGAGCTTCCTTGTTTATATAGGCGCCTGCGAGGTAGACCCCGCCCAGTGTTATGCGGGAGAGGAGATTCGGCGCAGTGGATCTTGAGTTTGGGAGAGAGAGAGAGAGAGAGAGAGAGAGAGAAAGAGTAGTTGATATTTTCATCTGAGGGAACTGGGCCACACTCACAACTTAAATACCAATTCGTGGTGCATAAAATTCGATGGTCCTTGGATACGACGTAGGAATGAGTCTCCTTGATTACTAGACAAACCTACTACCCTCCAGTCTAACTACACCAGGCCATGAACTGCACTGAAAGGGGTTTGGGATCTTTGTCAAGCCAAAATAAACGCCGTATAGTCTTCGCAAATCTCATGCATGGGACAACTCTAGCTGGTATTTATTCGGATGATTGAGTCCTGTATATTGCCACTATTAACCCTCTCATGATCGGGGAACTCAGCTAATGCAAGACGGGGTTAGGCTGCTCATTCCCACATTTAAAGAGAGGGTAGCCAGCCTCACAGATCCCTGAGAGGCATTACACCCCGACTTTCCCTCGGATGCAAACCCTAACAGGCCTCATCCGGTTGGAGAGTCGTAACCCACTAGACCACCAGGCGTCATTTGATTACATGGTTACTACCCAACGTAGGAAATGGTTTCCGAGGCTACAGGTGACCGTGTGGCTTTTCATTTAGTGCTGAGTTGTCTGGAGATGCACTACATAGAGTGAGAGGATGGTGAACACCTCAACTAATATACAAATTGACATAGATGAAAGAGAGAGAGAGAGAGAGAGAGAGAAGAGGAGGGTCAGAGTATCATGGTGGGGGGCTAATGGTGTTGCCATGTTACCCTGCCAAACCACTCAACCCTGCCATCACCACCCCTACCCCTCACCCCAACCCTTCACTCCCAGCCCCCCAACCTTCATAAAACCCCCACAAATATTACCCCCTCCCCCCACCCCCCAACCCCCCCCCCCCCAGCCATCATCAAAGCTCATCATTATCACCCAGCCATCACCATTAAAACAGAACGAAAGCGGCAACAATAACAAGAAGGAAGAGTTACTAACAATAACAAAAATACACAATAACAGTTACAAGAGCACTAGCAACAGAACAACAAAAATAAAAACATCAAAATCATCCTTGATCATCATCACCACCATCACAACCACAACAACAACAGCACCATCATCACCACCATCATCATCACCACTAGCATCCTCATCCCTAACTTTGACCTTGACCTTTGACACTGATCTCTAATTAATATGCAACAGAGTGGGGTCACCTCCTCCCAGCTCCACACACAATGTATGTGTCAGTTCTGATCAGGCGTCGATGGGATATTTTATTAACATCGATAGATAAATAGACATCCATTCATCCATCCATCCATCTATCTATCTATCCATCCATCCATCCATATATCAGTCCATCTATCTATCCCTACATACATACATACATGGAACCGACTTCGCAATAGCCACACGTTTGACTTAACTAACAACTAGAAATATCTATGGAACATACCCACCTCCAGCGCTAACACAATTTGTGGTTTACTGCTGTAATTCCTCTTTCCTACCAGACGAGTACTTTTACAGTCTCACATAGCCAGGTAATTCTACGGTCTTAATCTGTCCTGTTACACAGAATGCGCACATATCCACCATCACACACACACACACACACACACACACATACACACACCGCCGCTTCAGAACGCTAAGATAAGTACACTAAAGATGACGTGAGAAATTATGAAGTGTGATGCTAGATCATCTTACACAACACCGTGGGTGAAGCGACAAACGCATTTTATGGGTCTTTACTTTCTCTTCTCGGTACCCACTCACTCCCTTCTCTTTCCCTCTTCACCTCTCTGAATATTAAGAAGAGGTATGTATCGTAAACATGCCAGCTCCATCGGTCTTCACTACTCTACCATCTAGACTACGTAGCATTGTCAAAAACGTTTTGTATGAGAGCATCTACACCGACCTGCTGACAAGGCGATGCTGTGTCATCACCTTCGGCCAGGACTGGTGCTGTTATGTTCACTGTATTCCTTTACTACTCTAACACAACCCCTTATTCCTGTATGTAATGCATCTTGCGACAGCCCCTGTATTTTATAACACAGAGTGTAACTTATTTTTATCAAAGGGGATATGTAGCTACACCCAAAAACCATGGTGTGGCCACACCCGCGAATGTCTAATTAGTACCTGTATGTCACTGTACTGGCTGAAGAAGGTGTGTGGCAAGACCCACCACCTTCTTTTGTTTTATTAAAGCTGTGTACCTTTTACAAAAATAAATATTTCAATTCAGTTCAATCACATAGATTATGTAATTTTTTTTTTTTTTTTTTTTTGCACGATTATCCCCGTTAAACATTCCCTCTTACAATAAGACACAATAACTGACCATTGTTATTATTGCAAGAAGTGATTAATATTCCGAGAGAGACAGTATGCAAAAATAGGTGCTTAATCTTGGAAAGTAAAGTCAGCAGGGTTGACAATTAAACCTCTTTTCGCTACCCATAGAGATGTTTACTTTCGTACAGATTATTACTATTTAAAAAAAAAAAAACTTAGCGGGATTTTATATATTTTTACGACGTTTGCTAATACCATAGAGATTTTAGTGTTATTCCGAGCAACTTTCTGGATTATTGTTAGTGGAATTCTAGAAGCTTTTAATAGGAACTTTAGCGACACTTGTGAACGATTTTAGCAACGCGACGAGTAAAGTCAGTAGTGTCCACAAGGTTCTTATCTCTGTGTAGATGTAGACGTCTGCTTCTACGAATACCTCCCGTTATGGATCGTCTTTCTGTGTCTTTGTTGTGGTGACATATTGGGCAAAGTAAGTACGTGAAAGAGGTTATACTGTATATGTGGGTTATTACGCAATTAGTTTGTGTCAGAATGAATCGACTACCCAATGAGTGTATCAGCTGGTCTCTCTCTCTCTCTCTCTCTCAGCATAGTAGATTAGCCTGGTAAAAAAGGGGTTAAGGCTACATCAAACTCCCCAGTTCGAGACAGAAGTAGCCTATATCATAAACTATATAAAATCGTCTGAATGTAGCAAGAACCGAATTAAAATTTATACGTCCATGGGCTGAGGTAATTAACTCCAGAATACATACCACAACAAAAGATAGTGGTGAATCTTGCCACACACCTTCATCAGCAAATACAGCTATAGCATACAGTCAGTGGTTATAAATTCGTGGGATGCCCTTCAGCAGATATTGCCTATAGTATGTGTTATAAAACGTAATTTTTTCTAAGCATTAATCATCCGGTGACAGCAAGAATATGATGATGATTGATTTTACTGAAAGGCTTAACACTCCCAGGCCCCATTACTCATTCTCAGCTGTATAAAATCGTCTGGCGTTACCTTAAATAAAAATAGTAGAGTTGTTCCGACCTTCAGACAGTTAACGCCTACGCTACGTGACTTTATTCTTGCTGATATACAAACGATTTTATTCAACAGTGGGGATCTGTGGTGACAGCGTTAATGCAGGTTATATCTTTTATGCAGTTGTTTGCCGAATAAAATCTTCTGAATTTAAAAAATATAATCGTAGAGAAGGATAATATGCAAAATCAGTAAGGAAGATGTATTTCGAAGTCGTCTATGGCACGAGAATTAAGTTGGATCACAGGCTGAACAAATAGATTAATGTAAAAGTTAAGGCGTATGGCGGCGACTAAACCCCAAAAGATCCCAATTATTCCTAGACGGAAGTAAGTGTTTATTTTCCATGGCTTATCCTGCCAATAGTATACGTATTTCTCTTCTGGTAGCTGTATCAACACGCATTTAACATACACGGTAAACCATGTTCTCTATAAACTATCCACGTAACATCTCTGCAAATTGTTTTATAAATTAACTGTTCTGAAAGGCATTTGAATCAAGTAAGCGAGTATTTACCAGATACTCCTGGCATTATTAGGTTGCCATTGAATAATACTGGTGCTAGGCAGATGTACTACAAGTAAACTCTGTACACTCATTTCAGTAATACCATGCTCAGTCATATGAGAATGTCTCTTCACTTCCACAGGCACATAAATATTAGAATCGGCGTGAATCGATATGTACAAAATACTGCTTGGACTGTATGGCAATAATGTACAAAAATTCTCGTGTTTTCCCCATACAGGTAATTCATACTGGCTGTATGCTCTTCACATAACCCCTGACACATTACATCAAAGAAAATCATCTATGGACAGCGAGACATGCGATACCAAGGTTTTCTTAGCTTAGAAATATCAGGAAAAGCTAGAAGCAGTCGAAGCGAAATGTTAGGCGAACTTTTCTTTCAACTGTATGTGGCTTTTCATACCCTGAGCCCGTGTCACACTCGTGTGACAAATCTCATCATCTGGCTTTTCATTGGCGGCCTTGCTCACTGCAAACATTCGCTTTCTAGGTAATTATTTTAATATATTTTCCCCATGTTACTGTGCTTAAGTAGTTTTTGAGAGTATAATATTATAAGAGAATAAATAAAGAAGCTTCTAGGGTAGGCTAGAATTGACTAAGTGTTGTGAAGTGTCTGTTAAAAATATAGTTTGCACCCCATTCAGATTTCCTGACTGAAACACTCTGTATATAAACAGTGTTTTGACTGTAAATCCTACTCATTACGCTACGCTTGTTTTAAATAGGCATTCATTCTCGATCTTTAATTTCATTCATGCGACAGTTGACTTCATTCAGTTGTGGTTTTTAATCCCGTCCACGTGACTGTTACTAGTATTTGTAAACATGAGTCCCATTGATGGTAGTGGAGAGGGACGCCTTGATGCAATGACAAAGATAATAACCAGACGTCTCCACTGCCAGGTTATACAGATGCCTGACTGAAATACTCATCGTAAAGTATTACAGTTACACAGAGTAGATATGCAACACCCTCATCGCTGAGAGGAGGATGGTGAACTGCACAACTTCAGCCTGCTGTCCATCGAATTGGTGTTCAGATGAGCCTTGGACAACAACTTCCTTGATATTTGATAGGCTTTCAACACTGATGCTTTAAACTCCCTCATGATTGGTTTCTGCATCTCACTCCTGTACGTAATATAGCTTATAAATCCATTTACACTTCATAGCACATACTATAGATGATTCTTACTAAAGGGCTCGTGGCTACACCCACGATTTTATAACTAACTATGTAACTGTATGTCCTGAAGGAAGTGAGTGGCAAGACCCACCACCTTCCTTTGTTGTATATGTATACTCTGTTTACCTTACAACAATAAAATATTCAGTTCAGTAGGCATTGGTACACCCTCGCCATTGGTACATCTCGCCTTCAGTTTAGTTTGAAATTCGACTGGGGCAGATATGTAGTCTTCTCACTAGGAGAGGTTTCCAAAGTTGAATAAAATCGTCTGGCGATAATAAGACTAAAAGAAAATCATGGCATCATAGTTTGTTCACTCTAACCTGACCAAGATTCCTAACCTCTCTCAGCTTAGTTTATGGCTAAGTGTAATCATATTGGAGAATAACTTTGAGTAGTAACCAAGGAGACTACAAATTTTTCTGTTGTTTATAACACATATTCTGGCTAATATCTGGTAACGGGCGTGTGGCTACTCCCACGAATTTATGACCACTAACTGTGTATAGCTATTTGCTGAAGGTGTGTGGCAAGACCCAGCACCCTCTTGTTACATAACTGCCAGAATTTTGTAGCATTGTCAGCCGAACAATTCAGCAAGGATTCAACGTCACTAGTAACCTTCCAGCGAAAAGACATACTAGGCCACCGTTCTGATATGTACAGTGGGTGGTTAGTGTTCGCGTAATGAAGCAGAAAACTGTAATTAGTGCTTAGTAATGGAGAGAGAAATGGGAGTATTGGTAACCGTAGTCATCTCCCCACAATCTCCTTATGTCCTCAGTACTGCCAATTTAGCGCTATCTTCGCTAGATTAAGAGGTGCTCAATTTGCTTTTGTGTGTGTGTGTGTGTGTGTGTGTGTGTGTGTGTGT
>JAGKTI010006079.1:18221-42101 GCA_018397915.1 Birgus latro | reverse complement strand
TAGGGAGCCGCTTACTGAACGAGGATACGAGCCAGTGAGTGTTGTGGGGTAAATGGAACAGCATTAAGACTTTAAGACAGACATGAGAAGCTGGAGTGAATAACAAACAGGTTGACTCCCCGTCGGTTAAGGAAGCTCCCTAACACATTTTCCTAAGCTAGTTATTTTTTACATCTTACTGTGTTACGTAAGTCATTCCAATGTCGCCATATTCCGCATAAATAACGTACAAAAGGATATTAACCAGCCATGCTCAGAAATAAATCGCTAAAGAAGAGGTGCTAGGGCGACTCCTTACCCTACGAGAATCCCGGGCCTGGGGTGGTGAGGGAAGAGTGGCTGCTATACAGGGCGGTCCATATATAACACTCCTCTTCCTCTTCGCTGAGGAATTTCTCGCGGATTATGGGGACGGCTCAGTCAGCGTTATCAATGTCTATCCTGCATCATTCAATCATTTCCTCTTCCCACTGCCTCACTCACACCCACACCAGCAGACTGAGCCGTCCCCGCAACACCCAAGTTGCCCCCAGGTGAGCTTCCTGTGCAGCGCTATTTACGGACCAGCCTGTGTCTGCAGTTAGAGTGTGGAAAAAGGATATGAAGAAGGTCACAAGACAGAGAGGGTAAAGAAAACAGTAAGAAAACTGACGTGAACTGCGAGAAAGAAGACTGGATGAGAAAGAACAAATGAACGAAACCTGGAGAGCAAATCCGAAAAGGAATTTCAATTATGTGGTACTGTAAAAAAAAAATACAAGCAAGAAGAACATGGCATACATACACGGACGTACAGATACATACATAAACATAAACATACATACATATACACAGACACACACAAGTAAAACATGGGATAAGGAACAGGATCAGAAATACTCACACACATACATACACAAAACTAGAGGGGCACTCAGTGGAGCGCGTCTCTCCGGCAAGGGCGACGTAATTTCCATACCACTCTTCATAATGGGTTAGGTTTTGTCATCACTGATTAGGGTTTCACAATTTTTTTTTTCTGATCCAGAATAAGCAATACGATCCGGATCGGTCCCAAAAGTTAATCAATTGTTCCCTTGGGCATGGGCTATCCACCAAGCAAATTTGGTCCAAATCCCTCTTTTTGTTTTTGAGCAATCCTGCTAACAGACAAACTAAGAAATAAACAAACAGGGGAGAAAACATACTCTCCTTGTCGGAGAGAAAAGAACAAGAATGCATGCATTTGCGCGAACACAAACATACATACAGCCACATATTTATCTAACTATCTATCCAGATGTATATATAAACACACACACACACACACACACACACATATATATATATATATATGTGTGTGTGTGTGTGCCCGCGTGCTCGAGCCAATTTAAAAACGCTCGCTCTTCCTTCACAAATACTATACTATAATTTTGAATTTAAACCAATGAACATAGTCATAAAAAACCGTCCCACCATACTGCATGTCCATAAATTTTATATCCTGTCACAAACATTACATAACTCAGGTAAATGCACATTAGTTATTACTCAGATTCATAAACATCAACAATAAAATAGAGATCTGTGTATATAACCCCATTTCCATGTCATTCTTTTTTTCTTTTTGCGAACTATCTTGCATCCCTTTCAGTTAACCTGCCTGTGACATAATGAAACACAGCGCAAACGAACAAAGGAATTCAGGGTAAAGACTAACACAATACATTGTTTACTCTGAGTTGGCCTAATATTGCCATCTTTCCATTTTGAATGCCGAGTTGTGACAAGAGATTAACACTAGTCCTGATGAGGTACTTTGGAAAGCATATAGACTCGTAGCAGTCTTTTTCTACCTGACATCAAGCTACCTGAAATAAGCTGCAAATGGACGGGAATTTAGGCCAAGCCAAAGTGAAAGAACTATAGAGATACTCACAAGACGGACGAGAAGCAGAGGACTCGAAGCAGGCCCGTCGGATGTCCCGGAGTCAGGGCAGAGGGATGGCGATACGTCTGGCGTCCCCCTGCGTCTGCGTGGCCCGTGTGATCTGCGCAGGTGTTGTCTTTACTCTCGTCTACTTCATCCCAGGTCAGTTCCTGAAGCTTATTCTTATACAGCCATAGTCAGCTGTTTCTTTACTCCCTCCCAGATGCATTTAACGATTTTTAATGGCATGGGTCTCGAAAATAAAATATATCTGATCTGCGATTGTATAGTCTTTACTCTCGTTTGCTTCATCTCAAGTCAGTTCCTTTTACATTCGAAGCCAATATTTTTATTTCTTTTTACTCCATTCCGGAACCGTGTCACAGTCTACAGGTATCATGTTCAACTAATCAGTAGTAATCAGATGAGTTTACATCTTGCTTCAGTAGTTCCGTTGTACTGTCTCGAAACCACGTCGAAACTGTTTGATTCGCCCTTGTACAGTCAAGACTCAACACACTCATCCCAACAGAACTTAGAAGTGGAGGAGATTGTATATAATAGTTTCTTTACTCCATACTAGAACTCTATCACAAATTATTGATATCTTATTTAACTAATCAACAGTAATCAGATGGGCTGGATCACACTTCAGTAGTCCTTTTGTACCATCTCGAAACTGTGTCAAAATTGATGCGATCCTGCCAGACCAACCATTAATAATCAGACGGACTGGAATATTATTTCATTAGCGGATATACACTCTCCATACCATGTCAAAACACTCTCAAAGCCATGCCAGAGCCGTTTGAGACCTTGGTAAACTAATCAGCATTAATTATGAGTGTTTGGGGTTACATAAGATACTTCCTTTAGATCTTTTACCGTTTCTAAGCCATATCGAAACTAATGCAACTTTACTAATCAGTGATAATCAGATGGATTTAAAATTAGCTTCATCAGTTCAGAGCCTCAGAAATGTAAAACAACGTAAAAAATATGAGCTGTACTGAAACTGGTTACTGTATATCAAAAGCTAATAAGATTTCCCTAAATTAACCTGTAAGAAGCGTACGGGTTGCAATCTCGCCCCATTAGTTCAGATATCTCTGTAAATGATTTATTTTAATGGATCTCAGAACTAATTCATATAATTTTTAACCTACTGAACCAAGGATTGTTATTTTATTTTATATTTTTTTAAATGTATTCTTTAAACTTCTGATGATTTTAAGCAGCTTAGAGGACACTTTTCGATCCTGAGGGGTAACATATTATTCTAAATAATCCCCTTCACTAAGCGAGGCCTTTCCTAAGCTGAAAAAAAAAATCATCTGACAGCAGGAAGAATAAAGTAAAGACGACGTCACCGGGATTTAAGAGGTCAGAGTAATCAACAATAAGCATATGAACTGAAATCTTGCTTCATTTGTTCGAAACCCCAGAAACATAATGCATTGACAGCTCCAAATACACCGTCAGGAAACTCCGTATTCATATCCAGCTATTTGTGTTGTGGTGTGGAATAACATGCAAATGAAACCAAGATTTTCATTTCGTGGCTGTATAATATAAACAAGCAGTGAGTGAAGCAGTTCAGAAACCTAGTGCTTCTGGCAGGATGTGCGACTAAGAAGAAGACTTAGGTTTTACAGCCTTACTATGGCTGACATAAGTGGCTTCGTAGCGCCTCCTTTCTTAGCGACTTATTTACAGTATTCATTGCTAGGAAGAAGAAACCAAAAGCATAAAATCGTCCAAGGAAACTGAAATGAGAGCCAGATTCAAGATTCGTTAGTTTTGAGATGTATGGATACATAGAGGGAAATACAGGCTCAGGAAGACAAAAATGATGACTGTTCTTTGTGTGAATCGAAATCACAATCCCTTGCTCATAAAGAGCGCATTAAATCTTTTCTAGGGATTATCTTAACATTTTCTTGTATGTTATTAATATCGTTTTAATATCGACATAGTACGCATCAGTAACAAACAAGGACTATTCAGGTGTGATGTACAGATTAAATCGCTAAGGGAGAGGCATTACGAAATTTCCAAAGTCACTTAGAATGCAGCCTTTATGCTCATCAATTAAGCGCGGATCATTAGGGCAAGGAAGCAATGTTTTTCTCTTTATCTTCTCCAATAATGCAACCTGCAGTAACCTGCTTGCATCCAAGCGCCTAGTCCTACTGCCAGGGTGAACAGGGACAAGGGATAAACAAACTATAGTTCTTTTACACTAACCAGTCCCAAGATTTTGCCCTTTTGCAGCATATTTCACTGTGCTAAGTGGTAGAAAAAAGATAACACTGCTGCTCTGCATGATTGACGTAACACGTCCTCGTGACTGGCATAGTATTCTAGCTTTAATCTTCAGTTATAACTCATCATTCGAGATTAAAAGATGGAAGTTTTAACCTAAGCTAGAGTAATTGGAATAGAGATCCATAAGTCTGACTGGCATGAAAATCGAATTCAGGTTCTTTTAGTTACAAGCTGGATATTCTTACCACTGCACTACCGCTTACCCCCGCCCCCTCCTCCCCCGCCCCTCTTATGAAAGTGCTTAATGTGGGTCATCAGGTCTTTTGCAGATATGAGGCTTCGAACTTTCGCCCAGTCTGATTATATAGATCTTTCACCTTAACTTGGCCCAGATTTTCGTCCTTTTGTGGCTTATTTCATGTGGCTCAGTGGCAAAGATAGTGCATTAGCTCTCATCCTTTACATAGCACTTCTTCGTAACCAGCGGCCTATTGTACTAAAAAAAAAAAAATACTCCCTTGTTATAACTCAGCATTCAAGCTGGAGAAATCATAATTTTACGCCAAGTTAGAGTAAGGAGAATACAGTTGATAAATCATGCAGAATCTAATTAGGTCTGACATTTTTAACACTTTCATTGATTTAATCAGGTCTCATTAAGTTTTAGTATCATTTACAGACCTGGGTTTCCGAACTAATGAAGCAAAGTTCTAAGCTACCTTGTTATTATTAAGTTAAGCAAGTCCTTAGGTCCTGACACAGGCTGAATGTAGGTTCTGACATTATCATCATCATCACCATCATCATCCATATCTCCCTTCCCATCTTAGAGTGGAGTGAGGCAGAGTCCAGAGAGCCACAAAGAACCTGATAGGATGAGACACTAACCAAACTTTGTCCAGATGAATGGGCAACACTACCATTCACTCACCATTCGTGCCCCCGGAGTCCTTGAATGGTGAATGGATGAGAGGTTCTGACACAGGTTGAATAGTGTTGCAAGGTGTACTAAGGCTTGGCACACGATGAATATAGTGTTGAAAGGTGTACTAAGGTTTGGCACGGGTTGAATATAGTGTTGCAAGGCGTACTAAGGTTTGACACAGGTTAATATGGTGTTGCAAAGTGTACTAAGGTTTAACACAGGTTAATATGGTGCTGCAATGTGTACTAAGGGTTGGCACAGGATGAGCACGGTGTGAAGGCACTGTTGATCTCTGTATCTGTCCAGTACGTATGCGTCTAGCCAGTTACTTTTTTGTTCTATCTTGTTCATATGCCATTGGGCTTGTGTCGAGAATTGTGAAGGCTTGTACGATGAATTAGCGAAGGTGTGGTTCGTTGTATGGCAGGTACTCCACTGATGGACTGGGATTCTGTATATTCCAGTATCGGAATCCAGCCCACCCCAGTTTGGTCAAAGGTATGATTATTTGAAATATTAAAAAATAAATCATCAAAACAATAGCATTCATGGTCACAGTTATGCCCCTCCTTCTCCTCCTCCTTCTCCTCCTCCTCCTACTCCTCATCATCATCATCATCATCATCACCACCATCTCCGTCCCACCTCTGATAGTTATTTAAAGGGTAAGGCAGGATAGAGAAATAAGTAAGGAGAAAGACCAAAAGTACTTGAGATCTAACAAACAGGAGGCCCAGGGACATGAGTCAAGCAATGATAATAATAATAATAATAATAATAATAATAAATAATAAAAATAATAATAATAACTCCATCACCATCACCCAACAACAACACCAACAATACAAACCTAGAAAATAAAGAAAATAAAACAATACCGACATGAAGTGTGGTAAAGCCAAACACAAATAAACGCTGCCGTAACACATCCATTACATTTGTTATTCTTGCACCAGACGGCCTGACAGACCATGACGACCCTCAAGAACCGATGTCAGAACCTGCCCTCGCTGACAAACCAAGGGCGATCTCATCCGACCTGGACATCACTGAGGCTCCTACTGTTAAACCCCCGGATCCACTCTACCCACGTATACCACACAGACTGTAAGTGAGAGAGAGAGATGAGGCAGACATTGCATACTACTTCTGTGTTTTCAGTGTGTGTGTGTGTGTGTGTGTGTGTGTGTGTATCACAATGAGTAACATATGATAGTTTATAAGTGTCTGTAAATCAAAGTCCGTCTAGCTGGATGACCCGAGAGATCTTAAAAGTGGTCAGNGCCGTAACACATCCATTACATTTGTTATTCTCGCACCAGACGGCCTGACAGACCACGACGACCCTCAAGAACCGATGTCAGAACCTGCCCTCGCTGACAAACCAAGGGCGATCTCATCCGACCTGGACATCACTGAGGCTCCTACTGTTAAACCCCCGGATCCACTCTACCCACGTATACCACACAGCCTGTAAGTGAGAGAGAGGGAGGGACAGAGAGAGAGAGAGAGAGAGAGAGAGAGAGAATGGTGACACCTGAATTCATCTGAGCAAAACACCATACTGTCTTCATATCAAGGATGAGATTAACTGTAAAACTGTATAAGAGTTAGGTGCTTAGATTTCACTCAGCTGAATAAAATCGTCTGATGTAATTCTGAATGAAATTCCAAAGGGCTTCCAGCTTAGGGAGTTAACAAAAAATCTGTTTGTTTATCTATCAGTCAATCTGTCTCTCTATCTGTTTCTCTCCAGACGTCTTCATCCTGTAAGGTGTGGCACAAACAAATCGCCTCCATGTCGCCCTATCCTCTGCCATTTAGCTGCCTTTTCTTGAAGTCACACCCCTCTTTCTTATGTATCCAGTGTCCACTTCGTCCCTCCATCTCATCCCTGGTCTCCCACCTCCCTCTCTCCCTCCACCTCATCCACATACACTCTTCCAGATTATAGTGACATGTAGAGGCGTATGGTATGTAGGAGGACTACTGGGCCTCGGTAACGGGCTGTGGAGCCTAAGCCCAGAGTCGGGCACATAAAAAAAAACATACATATCTATAACTCTTTCAAATGACCAATATTTTCCCGTGAAGGAAGCGACCTCATTTGTCTGTAGAAGTAAAAATGTGAGGCGGAACTTTGAAATTACCCCACATATTCCACCGACAACTTTTACTTGCGTTTTCATGCAAATTTATTTAACAATGAGTAAAGAGAGCGTTACAGGAAGGAAATATTAGGCCAAGTTAAAGTGAAGAGAGTATAGTTCACGTTCCACCACCTCCACTCCACCACCGTCCCCCTCCCTCCCCAGGTACGACCACATCTACTACTCGAGCTACGATGGAGGCAGCGTGTACGACAACAGGGAGACGACTGGAGGAGCCACCAAGAGGAGACCGCTAAGGATGGAGGCGCAGATGTTTGACCAGGTGAGTCGTGTTTTTCTGCCCTCATACCTGACTCCTCTCTGACACCTCTCTGACACCACTCTTCAGAAATATGCTACCTATTTACTGACACCTTTCCTCTTATATTCCAGATGAATCAGTGTCAACAGCAACAAATCCCATTCTCCTGAAACATTACCCTCTACCCGCCCTCTTACACACACACACACACACACACACACACACACACACATATCACAACAACTCGTCACTCAGTAGTCCAGCCTTTGCACAGGAGACAAAAAATGCCAATGTGTCATCTCTCTGCAAATGTACTTTTTATGCTTTTAAATAGACAATTTTGAAATTTTGCCTCTGAGCTGATATACTCAAAGAGTGAATGAATACATGGGTCATTTCTTTACTCAGTCCAATGCTACTTTGTCGTACTTTGTCTCTCTAGATGCTGCTAAACCCATAAATTAGTGAAAACAAAGTTACTATGATGATGATGATGATGATGATGATGATGATGAAGATGATCAATACACAATAATTCAGTGTTTAATAGAAATATGATGAAAACTGAGAACGAAAGCAGTAATTACAGGTTAAGGTAGGTCGCTGCTAATTCCTTCCCTATAAAGTGGTTTTCCATTATCTGATTACAGGTATCTAAATAAAGTTGTCTGGTGATTGCAAGGGTAAGCAAGAAGTACTGGCTGATCCGTAAATAACGCTCCACGATTAACTCGACTGATTGTGTCTTTTGTGTTGCGGGAACGGCTCAGGTTGGTGGTGTAGGTGTGGGTGTGGCCGTGGGAGTAGGAAGTAAATAAACAATACAGGATAGACACTGATAACAATGAGCCGTCCCCACAACACAAGAGAAATTGCCCGTCGGAGTGGAAGAGGAGTGTTATGAACCACCCTGTATTCCTGGTACTGAAGGGGTTAATCATTTCACACAGGTACGCGACAAGGTGACCAAGTACCTGAGTTCAAAACACCTGGGCACCTACACCAGTGACGAATGTAGTGATATTAGGTAAGTGTAGTGGTATGAGATGAATATTATTTAGTAGTAGTACCGTAGTAATAGTAGTAGTAGTAGTAGAAGTAGTAGTAATAGTAGTATAGTAGTAGTTGCAACCCCAGGCTTATCCGAACACGAAACCAATGGTAAATCTACTGTATCTATCTGCATGCCTATATACTCGTATCTATCTATCTATACCCAGACGCCTTAATCTGGCAGGGGTGGGCACAAAGGAATCGCCTCCTTGTCACCGTCTTCCGCCATCAGGCTGCTCTCTCTCCAGCTGACACTCCTTTCATTCAGATACGAGAGTTCACCCCTTCCGATGACGCATTTCCTTTCATTCTTGCTACCTCGAGACGATTTTATACGTCTTTTGGGGGGCTTTTCTAACTTTAGGGGTTAGATACAGCCTTCACTGATCCATTCACCGCTAATACTCCTAAAATGAATAAAATCAGGTGCTCTTTTTACTCTAACTTAGCCTACAATGGCCATCTCTCCACCTTGAATGCTGGCCTGTACCAATGGATTAACGCTATAATTTGGTGCTAGTCACGAAGAACTTCTATGCAAAGGAAATAGATCCATAGCATTGTCTGCCACTGAACTACGTGGAATAAGCTGTAAAAAGACGACAATCTGTCCCAGGGTAAAATCTAAAGGGTAAAGCAACAAGAACATAACGACAATCAGGTCATCGTCCTAATGAGGTTGAGAAAAGCTCCTGGCGCTACTTACCATTCATATATCTAATGTCTGTGGTAGGTCGGGGTGCCCACCATCCACTCACTTGATATACTGCTACCTTTTGGTGACTCTACACTGAGTGGCGAACCAAACGGTTTCTTACGGCTAAGGAAATCTTTAATTGTGCTGAATGGTAAAAGGGTTTGTATCCGATGGTGGGTGAGGGATGTAAACATTGAAGGTAGAATTATGAGAAGCAGATCAAAAGCGCTGGGGCGATGTCATAGAGTGTGGCCTGAGGGATGAGGGACTGAATTGAGAGGCTGCTAGAGATCGAGCAGCGTGAAGAGCCGCCACTAGGAGATGAAGGCCGGCGTATGAAAGCTTGCTGGAACCTTTACAAACGAGTGAGGGATCGGATCATTAGGGCTTGTTGCTCTCATAATACCACTCAGAAGTTGGCGACGGGTCAGTATCGCCCTAAAAGTCAGGAAAAAGTATCCTAGCCCTGGACCCCTACGCTTCTGACGGGAATGGGTGATATATAAGTAGACAGACTGTGGCTTTACATAGGAAACATCTGATGCTCATTTACCAGTAAGCATTCTATAGCAGCTTCTCATGTACAGTACATCCTTACGCAAGAGTTCTTGGACACTTCCCCTCTGGCTGTGGCAACTGGAGGAACTACATGAATTCTGAAGCAGACAACAAAAGAGAATGAGATGGAATGATACACCCTTTCGTTTGAGGAGGAATGAGAAATATGGAAGGCAGAACTCAGTACTGTCAGGGGCTGTCGCCGAACTTTTGCTCACGGTAGTATAGGGATCTGATGTTTATATAAAAAGAAATGGTGCTTGGACCTTTAACCTGCTGGGCTCTAAGCCACATGAAGCCTTAATCCGGGCCTGCCACTCACACTAATATCTAAAGCTAAGAAATTCATAATAAGTATAGCATGCTGGTAAGACGTGGGTGCAGGAGGGCTTGTGAGGCTTTATGACTATTTAAGCAGTACGTGAAAATAAATACATATGAAGTTCAACCAACAGTTCAAAGGGTGGTAGTACATCGGAAGCACATTTCTTTTTTTTTTTTTTAATAGGATGGTTAACAGGAAGAGAAAGGGTCGGTCAAGAATATACAGTAGGTGAAGCAGAACACAGAGATCAGCTGAAAAGTGCAGGTTCTTTGTTGTTGTTATATCATTTTTACTTAAACTGGCCTAAAGTTGCCGTCTTGAATGTTCATTTGTAACAGCAGATTAATACTAGAATATGCAAATTAGTATTATACAGAGGATGTAGAGCCATAGAGCTGTTTTTTTCTGCCATTAAGGTGCGTGAAGTAAAGTACAGAAGGACGAAAATCTAGGCCAAAGTAAAATGAAAGATCTATAGTGATGGGGTTGACTCAGTACACTCCATTCCTCTCGTAGGTACCGTCATCTGCCAACAGTGGGTGTGGAGGTGGATGTGTTGTGCCGCAGGTCCTCCTGGCCGCATGTTGACCGCGTTACCCTGATGTTGCCGCAGGTCGCACCCCGCATTGTCTTCCACTCACGCCCTACCGCCACTGCCCTTGACCCCGCCATCAACATTGTGGTGCCGCTGGCGGGCCGCAGCAGCGCATTCCACCTGTTCCTGGACAACCTGCGACAAGTGATGGCGCCGCACACGAACCTGCAGTTCGGGGTAGGCCTGACTGTCGTGTACATTGAGGATGGAGAGAGCGAGGTGGCCAGAGCCACGCTGGAGTCTGCCACAGCTGACATCCCTCGCCTCCACACTGACTTCCTGCTGCTGCCGCCACAGAAGTTCTCACGTGCGCGCGCACTGAAGGTTGGCGTGGAGCAGAGCAACATCACAGCCCCGGTGGTGTTCCTGTGTGACGCTGACGTCATGTTCACCCACACCTTCCTCACGCGATGCCTCGCAACGCCAGTCAGGGGAGCACAGGTGTGTGTGTGTGTGTGTGTGTGTGTGTGTGTGTGTGTGTGTGTGTGTGTGTCAGGTGTAAGTGTGTGTGAGATGTGAGTGTGTGTCAGGTGTAACTGTGTGTAAGGTGTAAGTGTGTGTCAGGTGTGTGTATCAAGTGTAACAGGTGAGGGTATGTGTCAGGTGTGTCAAAGTTTTTCAAACGTGTGTGTCAGATATGCCACAATTGTGTGATCAACTTTTGTTTATTGACACATTGATCCCTAGCGTCTCATATCCCCTTCTCATTTTTCTAACGTGCCGGTCTTATACATTCTGTTCTGTCATTGTATTTTACTTTCATGTCACCTACAGCATAATCTTACCTATTGATCCTGTGTTTCTGCAGGTGTTCTTCCCGATGGTGTTCTCCCAGTACAACCCCGAAATGGTGTACTCCCTGCACGGTCGGAGGGTCCCACCGCCCCTCCAGACCCTCCACGTGGACGACCATAGCGGCTTCTGGAGAGTCTGGGGCCATGGTTAGTGTAATTGTAGTTATAATTATGTTAACCCGTTTAGTCCTTGGAGGTCAGTTTCATTATAGTCCTGCCGGTTTTATTGAGTTAAGGATCGACGTATAAAAGGGTTAGATACAGCCTTCATCAACCTGCCTTATTACCTGAGAGCTCCCCTACTGTATATTTAACCCCTTCAGTTCAATGACGTAATTTCTGTCATAGTCTTGCTACTTCTAGATGTTATTGTAATTCTTTGGAACGGCCATTTTCAGTGAAGGTATTAGAAACAGCCTTCATTAACTCCTTCACAGCCTGATGTCTCTCCCTAAGCTGAAAAAATCGTCTGAAGGTGGCAAAAATAGGACGAGAAATGCGTCAGCGGATTAACGGGGTAAATGAAATATCGTCTGGAAGTAGGAAGGCGAATCCAGTAAAGGATGTTAGTGGATTTTAGTGGTTAATTTCTTCTGGATCAGAAAGTTCTGATAACATCTGGCAGACTCAGATAGATATTAAACATAAGCCATGTATTTCAGTCATCCCATAAAAAATACAATAGTCGGTTTGTTCTCAGTGTGGGAACTGGATCACTCCCACATATTAAGTACTTAGTTGTGGCTGCATAAAGTTCGATGAAACCTAATTATCAGATGCGAATGAATCTCCTTGGTTATTATTCAGATCAACCCTCTAATGTGGCTACACTTAGCCATCAAATGAGCTGAGAGGGATTAGGGATTTTTGCCAGATAAAAACATACTGGCTTACTCTGCTGTATCCACACACTCATACCAGTGCGTCCATTACTGATGGAGTGCATCACTAGAACTTTTCTTTTTTAAGGCTCTTCAGAACGCTTGTCGTTTCAGTTTGAATCTCCACTCGTGTCAAATTAATGTGCTGTCATCACCAGCTCCAGTCTGAGGAACAGTTAGAAGCAGCAAGGTGGCAATTTGGTGATGGAGAGGGACGCCCTCACGTGGTGGCACCGATAAAATTAGACGGATCCACTGCCCCTTTATACAAACGTCCCTTATTTCCCTCCCTATACTCCGAAAGGTAAATGGTAGACTACCACAGAAGGGCAAATTGAGCTTGCAATCGGCCTGGCTTACGTTTCACACGAACCCGGAACCACAATTACTACTGTTAAGGTGCTAAGTCAAGTGAAGACGGTGAATGTGGAACTAACCGAATTTTTTCTTGACCAAACACTGCTGGGTAACGAGCACAGTACTGTATGGAAAATTGTTGTGGTGAAGCAGCCACCTGCCATTTCATTTCTCTTGTCATTTGCATCTCACTGCATCACGCAAACGTTTCACGATATCCTAGTAGCAATAGTTTGGCCCAAGGTTCATGTTGAACTTTTGTAGCTTATTTCATGTATCTCATTAGCATAATAACACTATGCCATTACAGTATAACCTTGCCATAACACTTCTTCATGGCTGGCATCATGTTCTAATCCTAATTTTTTGTTACAACTCAGTATTAAAGATGAAAAGATGATAATCGTAGGCCAAGTTACAGTAAAAAGGAGAGTGTGATTCCCACCCCCCACCTCCCCCTATGTTTCATATTCCACTAATCCACATCCTGCTTCCTGACCCCCACTCTCGCATCCTAAAAATCCAAACCCCAGCAAACTTAGGCAGAAAAGGGCGGTTCATAAAATACTCTAAACCCTGAGTGCCGGGGAAGAGGAGGCTGTAAATATTAAGTACCAGCTCACCACCACAACTAAATCCCTCTTCTGCCTTTCATCGCAGCTCCCTCTCTCTCCTCCCTCACCACCACCACCTCTCCCTCACCACCACCACCTCTCCTTTTCTTGCCTCTTCAACATTAGCTTCCTCTCTACCCATCTTCACCACAGCCCTTTCCGTCAAAATTTACAGTCCTTTGCCCCATCACATTTCCCCCTCTGTCACCCCGAACATCCTTTACACCTCCACAAACTCTGTCATTTTGCTCCCACCACCCCCAGTACAATATACACCCCCCCCCCTCTTGCCCCCACTATCACCACTGCCACATCTACCTTCTCCTCTCCCATCCCTCCCCACCAATCCATTGACCCCTCTTCTTCCCTTACCACCACCACCACAGCATCACCCCCCTTTTCCTTACTACCAAAACATCCCCCCCTCTTTCCTCTCTACCACCACACCAACCCTACCCCCTTTCACAACGCTCCCTCTCCTCCCACTACTACTACGACTACTACTACTGCTACTACTACTACTACCACTACTACTGCTACTACGACTACTACTACTGCTACTACTACTGCTACTACTACTACTACTACTACTACTACTACTACGACTACTACTACTACTACTACTACGACTACTACTACTACGAACATTTTATTCCCCCCTTCTCGTCCCAAACACCACCACTCCCCACCACAACCACAACACCCACCCTCCTCTCCTACCACCACCACCACCACAACATCCCTTCCCCACAGTATTCCAGCCTCACTCGCTCCTGAGTGGCAATAGGTGAACAATAAACCTGAACTCTTCCTCTGATGTAAACTTTCACTGACCCCATCCACTTGGACCGTCTTAACCCACTAGACCACCAATCATCAGTTGGCTATATTGATACAACCCAGCGTAGTAAATGGTTTTCAGGGTTACAGCAAACCATCTGCTTGTCACTCAGTGTAGAATTACCTACAATGCGGCACTCCATCGAATGAGTGGATGACGCGCCCTAGCCTACCACTTAATACACGCTGAAAAGGGGTCGTAAGTGCTTGTTTAGTGTCGGGGTGAAAAATAATACGCACATTATTACCTCGAAAGTCGTCTTCCGCCTACTTTGCATTTCAGTATACGTGGGACCGAGAACTTCCAGTGCTTGAATGATGAGTGGAAGTGTGATGCATTTTGTTGAACAATCTAGTAATGGTTCTTCTGCTCTGGTGATTTTATTTTTTATGCTCCTGAACCCTGCCTTCTATTTTTATAATCGTGGGTGATGATGACAATAATGATGATGATGGTGATGATGATGGTGATGATGATGATATACTAACAATTTTTCAGTAGACGTATTCCTAGCAAATATTTTCGTGTTCACCTCCATCCAAACTTCTGCCAGCCCACCACGCCTCTGAATACATGCATATTAAATTCAGTTTGACTTGCTCCTGCCACACTCCAACTCTGAAAGATCATAACTTCGCTCCTCAGTTACTTAGCGGTAGGAATGGATGAATGCGTGTATGTATGTATGCTCGTATGTGTATATACGTGTATGTATGTATGTAAGTGTAGGTTACGTACACGTTACATGCAAGACCCTCAAAAGGATAGTGTAGATTGATGGAAATATCGCTCTTTTAAAAGCAGGATCCTCCCAAATCCATTTACTAAATTAAAAAGGATATAGATAGATAAACAGATAAGTAGGCAGATAGATGTAGATAGATAGATAAACAGATGTATAGACACTGATAGACAAACTTGGGAATGTGTTATATTTTTCTCAACACACAGCGGACGGTAAAGACAACACAAGGATGGCCTGGAGCTTCAATTGTAATATCCCATGAATATGAATGTTCCCTGAAAACATTATATTTTTTTCATATTTTCTTTAGTCAGTTTGTTTTCACCTGGCAAAAATCTGTAACCCCTTTTATCTCAGGTGATGGTTAAGTGTAGTCAGAATGGAGGATAAATTTGACTAGAAACCATGGAGACTTATGCGTACCCCATAACTAAGGCTCATCGAATTTCAAGCAAACCACGACTCTCGATATGCAAGAGTGAATCAGTTCCGTCAGATGAAAAACAATTGGCTTTAGTCCTTTATCTGCCCTGTTTGAAGCTGTGTCGCCTAATATATCAACAACAACAACAGCAGGATTATTTAGACCAGTACTAGTCTACCTGAGGATAAAATACGCCCTTATTTTCTCGTACCGGTCGGACTCATGGACAAAATCTGCTTCCCTCGTGTCCCTCTTCACTCAGGTATAACTGGGGACCTGGATGGAAATTTTATTGTTCCATGTCGCATTCTACAGAAAGATTAGAAGAGGGCAGATAACGATAGTCTGCTTTAATGACCCCGTGAAGATGATACGAGTCTAAATTATCTTCATCGGACTTGACTGTGTGTTTGGGTAGCACGCATTAAGGTTTGCACTCAGGTATGCCGTTGAATTAGTCTGTCATTAGTAAAACAACACGTAGATAGACAGATAGATAAATAGACAGATAAACAGAGAGAGAGAGAGAGAGAGAGAGAGAGAGAGAGAGAAAGAGAGAGAGAGAGAGAGAGAGGGGGAGAGAGAGAGAGAGCTGACCGTCAACAGTCCCCATTAAACAGCAATTTAGTCTCACTGAAAGTGCTCTAATGTTCATTCCAATACTTTTCTTCCATGTAACTCCCTTCACCACGATGACGAGTTTTTTTTTGTGCTGTCAGGCCAACACCAGACAATTTTACTGAACCAACGAATGATCTACTGCAATGACGGGGTTAATGACGACCTTAGCTAAGTAATGACGACCTTAGCTAACCTCTCCTTTACGGTAAGTCTCTCCCATGATTAATAAAGTCGTCTGCAGTTAGTGGAAGAAGATATTACGTCATCATGGTGAAAATATGGACTTACTTTTCCTTTTGTTCTCGCTAACAGCAGAATATTTCATTTCTAAAACGCTCGCGAAGGGTGAGCGGGTGTTGTGTTTATATCGACGTGTGTGTGTTTGTATGTTGGTGTGTGTTGGTTTGTTTGTGTCTGTCTATATCTGTGTGTAAAAGAAATATCTCAGACAGTTTTCATCCGATTTTAGCTAAATTTGGTAGAATGGTTTTGAGTCAATGAGTAAGCCTACTGTGTTTTTAGGAGATAATCAAGAAGGTGATGGTGATGACAATGAACGTGTCCTGATATTCATGAGGTGTGTGGTGCATATACATTTCGTGGCCTAGTGGGTTAAGGCGCTCCAACCGGATGTGGCCCACAAATGTTTACATCCACCTGGGAGAGAGCGATTAATCACTCATGCCTCAGTACCTGGACCAAGTAGCCTAGCCCTGGACCTCTACGTTCCTGATGGGGCAATATAGGATGGAGGAATAGAAAATTAATTCTGGGGTGCAATATTCTGGAGAAAATGAGAATGAGAAATTAACTAGGGGTGTGCTGTGTGAGTGAGGTGGAGGTTCAGAGGGGAAGGGGAACAGGAGATGAGGTGGAGGGATGGGATGGGAAGGTATGAGTGGCGTGTGAGTTGGAAGATGGGCAGCCTGATGACGAGGGACAGGGTGACATTACGGCGTCCGGCTGTAGACAGATAGACTAATAGACAGACAGACTGACAGGTGGCATTTAAGGCGTTCGGCTATAGATAGATATATAGGTAGACAGATAGACAGATAGACAGAAAGGTGACATTAAGCCGTCCGGTTATATGCAGATATATTGACGGACTAGAAAGCACTCGGAGATCGCATACCTCCACCATTGCCATTGCCATTAAAAAGGATCCGGATCCGGATCCGGATCCTCCTCAAAACTTAATCACTTCTTCCTTGGCCCATTGCCCATCCTCCTACAAAATTTCATCGAAATTCATTGAGGGCTTTTGGAGATATTGTCTGGATAAACAGACAGACAAACATACTGTAGGTAAATAAATAAACTCCTCCAACTTCTTTGGAGGAGGTAAGTAACGACAGAAATGAGTTCGGTTATAGATAGATAAACAGACAGACAGGTGACATTAATGCATCCGCCAATAGACAGATAGATAGAACTGTGTGTTACCTGGTTTTCCTCTCAGTGTTTCACTGCCTTCACTTCCTGGCCCCAGGGATGATGTGCCTGTACAAATCAGACTTCCTTGGCATCAACGGCCTGGACCCCCGCAGGACAGGGTGGGGGGGTGAAGACCTCGGCCTCCTCAGCAAGACGGCAGCCATGAAGTACAAGATCGTCAGGTGAGGGTAGGAAGCGTGGGGCAGGGAAGGAATTGACAGGGAATATTATGTAATCATAGGGAAAAATCAAATAAGAATAATGTGCCCTGTCTGTGAAATATAAGATCGTCAGGTAGGGAATAGCGGGAGGTGTGGGGGCAGGGACGAATTAGAGTACAGATGACCGTGTTCTGGGTGACATAGGAGTCTCCGTAGCACCTCTGCGTTCGCGGTTTATTTTGCATGGTACACCTTGACATTCTCTAACATTTTATTTATATCCATTTAACCCTTCGTGAGCTGAGCCTTTCCAAATTACACGGGAGGCTGACGGGGTCCCACTGGACCCCAAAACTTTTTGGTGGATTTCTGACATATGCATAAAGCTACATCATTTAAACTTTGTGGTGCATATGTTGCCCAGGACACGGCACACGGAGCCAACCCACCAGTGTCCCTTTTTTTTTTTTAATTACATTTATCAGAAATTTATGAAAGTTTCAGTATGGATGTACTGAGCCTACACTTATATATTAGCATGTTTGACTCTCAGTACTCATGGGATAGGGTCTTTACATAATAACAAGCTCATGTATGAAGTTTGATACATAATCATAAAATAAAGCTATCCTTATAATGTTCAAACTAGATACAAAAAATTTTGTTTTCAGTATTAAAACGTCCCAGTGCTTGGCCTTCGGCCTAAACTTCATATTCCAATTCAGTATTAAAACTGATAAACTTACTGTTTACTGCTTATCATTGGAAAACAACTAAATGATAGTGCCTTTCTCACAAATACCAAGGATAGTGACTTCTACAATGTTAATAATGATAATAAAGCAGAATGTTATTGTCAGATTGTTTAACCACTTCATATTCATCAGCGTCAGATAATTCACTGCCAGAATCAATATCTTAAAAAAAAAAAAAAACATCCCGGCTGGTCATTATCTGCCAACAAATTTCTGCCATAAAAATTGATTTTGTTATTGACGTTGTCTTTAGATGTCAACAATCTGGAAAAAAAAAAATCACACGGAAAGCGAGGTGAGGTTCAAGCAGACCCTACAAACATTTTTACCACTGTCACTCCTAAATGCTGTAAGCTTTTTAGCCCAAAAATTCTGTGCATGTACAATAACCATCTACAATAGAAGTCAGGGACAGGCAGGGCGGAAAAATAAACAATGGCTTAATGGCATCATTTTAAAGACATGCTGGGGTCCACAGCGTCCCCACTCACCTCACGAAGGGTTAATGCCAACATAAAGTCCACCGATACCATACGTGAGCATTATGAGATGTAATTTGCTGAGTAAATCACTAAGGAAGATGTACTACGATATCTCCGAAACCACACAGAATACGTCCTTGTAGCTCCTGCCCACCAAACAACATAGGCCCAGTTATCAATACATCTACAGGATATACACTCATAGAAACCGGATAGACATATGTGTTTCTGTAGAAGATCTTTTATATACCCAAGTACAATACGTGTATGTATAAAGACACACAAACACGCGCTGGCCTGCTCTGTGTTTCGTTATACCAGAGAGTATAAGCAGTTCCAGTATGTTTTTCTAAATACGTTATCGGAGAATATAAGCTACTACTTCACCCCACCTGCTGATTAGAAAAAGAGTCGTGATGATGATGATGATGATGATGTTGTACTATCCTACTCTAGCTTATGTTGCTGAGAGATAATTGAGTGTCTGAGTAGAAAAAATGGCAATATTAAAGAACAACAGAATATATCTTCTCGCCTCAGAAGTCCACCCCTGGGATGATGATGTGCCTTCAGGTGCGGCCACACAAACGGGATCACTGAGAATTATTTTTGATGGCGCTGTAGATCGTAGCACCTCTTCCTCAGCGATTTATTTAGCATATTACATAAAAAATACAGAAATGTTTAATGACATACAAATATAGTTACTAAAATATAGACACCAAAAGATGTAGCCTAAATAGTATACAAGAGAATATTAGCCTTTAAGTACGATGAACTTTGTTACTTTAAATATGTGTAGGCTACCAGCTGACGATTTTCTTCAGCTCTGGAAAACCTTCAGACTAGAGGGCTAAGATATAATATTTCCTAACATACATGACCCTACGTAATCAGTATTTGCTAAACTGGATGGCAGAGATCCTTTGTTAGTTATGCGCAAAAATCTGTTAGCAATAGAAAAATAAACGATATCCTTTCTACTCTAAGCTTGTCTAGAATTGCCATCTACCCATCTTGAATTCTGACGTTGTAACAAGAGAATAAAACTAGAATATGTTAATAATCAGGAAGACGTGCTGTGTGAAGGATGCTGAACAGCAGCATTATCTTCTAGCGCCATTAAGCTATGTGAAATTAGCTTCCAAAGGACAAAAGCCTGCGCCATGTCAAGAGGAAAATAATCATAAAAAAAAAACACCGTACTGAAGGGTTTTGCACCAACACTACGGCTGCTGTGTTGTCATATTACCTAACTGCTTTGAACCGTGTATTTACCTCCCCTCTGTCCCCACGAATTTTGGCAATTTTTATCCAAACTTTGGCAGCAATGTGTGTCCGAGTTTGTTGTAAAAAATGGTGACACCTTTTGTCCAAAATGTCGGCAGCAATGTCCCCCCAAAATGTTTGTGTGTGTGTGGGGCTGCACCCTTACGGTACAAGTGACGACGGTGCTAGAAGTGGACGCCTTCGCGTGGTGGCACATATAAATGCAAGTATAACTGAGAGACAGACAGACGAACACAGACAGAGGCAGAGACAGAGACAATCGAGTAAGCCTTGAGTGTTAACCATCAGTGTGTTGTTTCAGGTCCCTGGATTACGGACTCTTCCACCACTACCACCCCAAGAACTGCTCAGAGGCGGGACGGGGGCAGTCCTGGCCGTGTGCTAAGGTTAGCATTAGGGTATAGGGCCAGGAAGATGGTGGGAGGGATGGGTGGATTAGACAGCGTGAGTATTGTCGATTTGTTTTCATCTGACGGAAGTGGGACATGGCCATAACTTAAATACGTATATTATGGTTGCGTGAAATTCGTTGAGCTTTGCTTATAAGGTAGGAATGAGTCACCTTGATTATTACAGTTAGACCGTTCAATCTGGCTGCACCTGGCCACCATCTGAACTAGAAGGGGTTAGGGAACTTCGGCAGGTTAGAAAAACGCACTATAGAGACTGTCCTGAGGATGACCAAACGTGCCATAGTTATGCACAGACAGCTTGTGGTCTGAGGCTACACAGTAGTCAGTATTCGTGTGGAAGATTAAACAGGAGGGTGAAGGTAGCTCAGGGGTTGTAGATAGTTAGGGGCGGTGACAACTTGAACGAGGCATAATGGTACTGCCAGGAAACTGTGCATTTAAGATATGGTCAATGCTTCACAGACCAGGCGTTGCTTGAGCGAATGTAAGTATACACTTTTTCCTCTAACTTGTCCTGGTGGTAGATGGTGGCGATCGTCATCCTCTCACATGATGTGGTACTGCCAATTCTTCCTCATCTTTATCATTTGTCTCTGTGTCTGCCCTCCTTTCTTCCTAATTCCCCCTTTCCATCCTGTTCCTTTATATTACACTTCTTTCCACTTCAAGTGGCTGTACACCGAGTGACAAGCCTAATGGTTTCCTGTAACCCAGGAACCATATAACCAGATAACGGGGTGATGTGGGATCTGTAGTGGGGCCACTGCTAACTGCGTGGACAGCCGGAAATGGGACGTCCAGCCGTGAACAAGACCTACACACTTTTCACCAAAACTTACAGTGACGACGCAGTAAGCCGCAAGGGAACATCGATTCACTGCGCGGGACAGCCCTGCAGGGGTAGTTGCTTGCCTGCGGTTGATAGGTCTTCTTAGGCAGACAGACCGCGATTGGTCAATAACAACTCAAACTTGGCCTGAAATTGCCAACTTTCCATCTTGAATACCGCGTTGTAAAAAGAATAGAAGGCGTGTCGAGTCATAATTTTATCTTATTCTGTCATTGACCTATGTGAAATAAACTGCAAAACGACAAAAACCTGAGCCAGGTTAAGGTAAACGAGCTTAAATAACTATCTTTGAGGTCACTCCGGCTCGTTAACGCTCAGTATTTTATGGGTCACACCTTCCCACACGCACTCTCTCAGTTACACTTTGACTTCATCTTTATGTTCGGTTACCATGAGAAAAATATTTTAAAATCTAACAGGAAACTTATGGTATACACGTTTACATTTCCCGTGCCTGCTACGTGTAAATAAATCAGATCAATGGTATGGAACAAAGCTTTGATGACAATATATTAACTGGGAATTGTGATATTTTTATCATTGCCCGCCTTAAAAGGCGGAGAGATAATGTTTTTGCCTGCCTCTGTGTGTCTGTCGGTATGTGTGTGTGTGTGTGTGTGTGTGTGTGTGTGTATCTGTTTATTTATCTATTGCCAGACGCCTTAATTCCGCAAGAGGTGGCCACAAACAAATCGCCTCCATGCCACCCTGTTCCCTGCCATTTCATTGCCCTGCTCCCAGCTCACTGCCCTCTCTGTCATATGCCTCTCCACTTCATCCCACCATATCATCCTTGGCTGCCCCCTCCCTCTCTCTCCCTCCACCTCACTCACGTACACTCTGCTCGTCAGTCTCTCACTCTCCATCCTCTCCACATGGCCATACACATTGAGGTGTGTATCTGTTCTCATTCATTATAGCTCACGAATGGCTTCAGCTATCAACATAAAACCTTCAGGGCCAAAATCTTGGCCGAGTTCGAAAATGGGTACTCGGGATCAAGGTCAAGATCACCAAAATGGCTGCCATAGGTCAACTAGTTTGTATCGCCCGCCTTTAGCACCATTATATCTCATGCACGGCTTTAACTATCAACATTTAATCTTCAGGGTATCAAGATATGGCCAAAAACTTAAACTTGGCAAACGGCATATTCTGGCAGGCGATTAGCATTCAGCTCCCGAATGCTTTTCTTTCATTTAAAGTTCATTCACCTTAACTTATCGCTTTTTGCTGCCTATTTCCTGTAGCTTACTGACAGTGAGATATAACTGTGGCCATGCATTCTTTGTTAGCAGCACTTCTTCCTGACTAGCACTCTAAACTAGTGTTATCTCTTGCTACAGCTTAGCACTTAAGGTAAAGAGAGACAGACAGACTGACAGACAGACAGACAGACAGACAGACTGACAGAGACAGAGGTAGAGAAGATTATGTCCAGATACCAGCAGATTACCTCATTATCCGTTTCTTTCTCTCCGAAGCTTCGAGCCATGAGTGAAGCCTCGAGTCTGAGCTTCGGGCTTTGGTTCTTCCGCCACGACTACAACTCCTCCTCCTGGGGCATCCTGAGGCAGAAGGAGAGATGGGAGGAGAGAGCGAGGGAGGAGGAGGAGAGAATCAAGAAGAATGGGGGAAAGAAGATGGATGGATGGGGGGTGCAAGCTAGGGAAGGGGAAGAAGAGTCAAGAGCCTGGAGAGCTGAGAAAGAATTAAGAGAGTGGATTAGAGTCCAGCAGGTAGCACTATTATTGATGCTTCTGCTAAATCTCCTGCTCACTGTCTGCCTCCGCTGGCCTCACCTGCTCTCTTGGAAGGGTTAGATTGTGGGAGAGGAAAACTCTTGAGAAAGATAGGAAGACTCCAGAGCAGCAGAATGATGTTATTTATGTCCTTTCCTGTTAGTAAGTGACAGCAAAAATGAATCATAGCAGTTTTCTCACCTACAGCTGAATATTTACAGGTCTGTGGTACACCCATTAGCAGAAGATTGCCGACATTTCTCTACCAACAGTGACAGAGGAGAGTGTAAGAGGAACTATTTTCATGCAATAGCACCATGAGGCAAAGAATAAAGAGTAAGAGAAAGAAGGATACTCTCTGTCAGTCGATGAGGGATGCAAAATAAAGAATACAGGGCACAATGCATCGAGATTGTCGACGAATTTCTGCTCATGGTTGTATATCCAAAGGCAATAATCTGCATCCTTCCCCCACCCTCCCCAGAAGACAGAGCCATGGATTCGTGAAAGATATAGTAATTCTACGATTATATAAGTTGCACAGTACAGTGAGCGTTAGAGTAAGTTCACAGCGAGTTCATGGAGAAGTCAGTCAAAGATGGCAGACAATACAGGCTCATGGGTTTTATATATACGAGTATTCTCCTGGGCAGATACGGGTTATTGCTTTTGTGTTTTCAGTGTGTGTGTGTGTGTGTGTGTGTGTGTGTGTGTGTGTGTGTGTGTGTGTG
>JAGKTI010006078.1:19768-42114 GCA_018397915.1 Birgus latro | reverse complement strand
AAGGCCTTTTCCAAATCAACAAAAACAAAATACAATTCCCTTTTCTTTCCAATATATTTTTCCTGAAGCTGTCGAACAATGAATATGGCATCAGTGGTCCCCCTGCCTGGCATAAACCCAAACTGCATCTCATCGATATTCACTCTTTCTCTAATCATACCTTCTAGAACTCTCTCCATTACTTTCATTATCTGATCTAAGAGCTTTATACCTCTGTAATTTCCCCTTTCCAGGGCATCACCCTTTCCTTTGTACACATTTACAATTACACTCCTCAGCCAATCATCTGGGACAACACACTCATATATAATCCTATTTATCAGGTCAGTGACTAACCTCACCCCAGTATCTCCTGAGGCCTTCAACATTTCGGCAGTCAACCCAGACACACCTGCCGCCTTCCCCACCCGCATCCTGCCTATTGCCTCACAGTAGCACCATCAATCAAAGGCCAAGGGCCAAACACTGGATCAGCGGGCTCCAAACCTTCTCTATCCCAATCAAACTCCTCATTCAACAATCGGCTATAATGCTCTCTCCATGCATCTTTAATATCCTCACTGTTCACCACTACACTTCCATCATCATTCTTCACACACTGCTCACCTACAATGTCCCGATTATCCCTCTTCACCCGATTTTCCACCCTAAAAATCATATTTTTCCTTTCTCCATGATTTAGATTATCAAGTAAAAGTCTCTGTGACTCAGACTTCGCCCTGTATACCTCTCTTCTAGCCCTGCGCTTGGCAGCCAAGTACTCCTCCCTGTTACCACCCTTCTTCCATTCCCGGAAAAGCCTTCTTTTCTCCTTAACTGCAGCTTCTACACCCTCATCCCACCACCAAGTTACTTTATGTCTTGGTGGGCCTTTTGTCCAACCACATATTGCATCGGTAACTCTCAAGAGGTTGTTCTTAAGGGCTCTATACTGTTCATTAACGCCTCTATCTAAGGCTTCCTGTTCAGCCACCACTCTCCTCATCTCACTATAAAAGGCATCCCTTACTGATTGGTTTCCCAGCTTCCATATTTTCCTCCTAGGTACATATGTCCTCCTTCTCATCACTCGTTCCTTAAGCACCATGTCACAAATCAACAGTTTGTGCTGCTGCACACACTCCTCGCTTCCTATAACTTTAACATCCCTCACTAATCTCCTATTAACCCTCCTGACCAGAAAATAATCTATCTGACTACTATTTCCCCCGGACTCGTATGTAATGAACCGGCTCATTCTTTTCCTAAAATGTGTGTTGCACACAATCATGTCCATAGCCTCTCCAAACTCGAGTATTCTTTCCCCTTCCGCATTCCTCACACCATACGCACATCCTCCATGGACTCCTTCATAACCTTGAGCTGCTTCACCCACAAGACCATTTAAATCCCCTCCCAGAACCACTACCTCATCATCACCCATACCACTCACTACACGTATTAAATCATCCCAAAATCTATCCTTCTCTGTGTCATCCAATCCTACCTGTGGGGCATATGCCGATATAACTGAAACCAATTTCTGCCCGACCAAAATTTTCACTACTAATATCCTATCACTTACTCTCATAACATTCATGACATATTCCACCCATTTCTCTGCAACCAACACACCCAAACCCCCATATCTGTCAGTTCCCCCCTGCCAAAACAACTTATAGTGGCAATCCTTCCCAACAATCTTTCTGGCTGATCCACCCCTGTACTGGACTTCCTGCAAACATGCCACATCCACCCACCTCCTACTGAAAGCCTCAACGACTTCCCCTGCTCTTCCTCTCAAACTTCCCACATTCCACGAACCCACCCTAAACCCCCTGGGTGATTTGCTGTCCTCAGGCTTGCTTTGGTGCTTGTTTTTGTAGTTCATAGTCGGTAAGATAAAGGGGGGGTAAACATTCCAAAGGTCCGACCCATTGCATAGACCCAGGTCCAGGCAATGGATCTGGGACCCCCAGCCCACCAGCTTACCAGTGGCTGTGGTAGTGGCCTCGGGGCACCCTGCCAGGACAGCTGCAGGGACACCCTCCAAGTGCGCCTTGGCACTGCAACTGCCCTGCCATTATACACCCACTGATAGGGCAGCCTCCTGGGGCGCTACTCCCAGGTTCGGGCCCCTCTCTATTGAGCGGAAGCGGCAGCCTGGGAACCGCAATGCCCTGTACCCTCTAGCACAGGTTCAAGTCCCATCTTGCCCCGGACCCAAGATCTATGCCGGCGGAACCCAAGTCAGGCCTCCCCCCAAAGTCCACCACTAGGTAGCGGGGGCAAAGTTTTCTGGCCACATGCCCTTGCTGGCGTTAACCCCTGTAACGTAGTGGGATACGTTGTGTAATATGTAAAGCGCATGTGGTGTAGTGCATAGGAGAGTTAGAGGAAATGTTTGGGAGAGGATGCTGGTCTACTCTCCATGTTACTGTCACACTGAAAAGGTCAGCAAAGGGGGATGGTTAGGTAGCTAGTGAAACAGGAGCTCCAGCTCTCCCTATCACCAGTATTCCCATTCCCCTCGGGAGTACTACCCTGTTCGGCCCGTGCTACAGCCTCCTCCTCCATATATGACATTATATAAGTATGTCGTGCAGCGAATGTTCGTGGAGAAATCTATTGTGTGCATCGCATGTGTTAGGCAAACGTGGTGTAAGGAACAGAGAATACACCACACACACACACACACACACACACACACACACACACACACACACACTGGTGTTGGCACCAGTAATGTTCTTTATTTACGTAAATGATATGGTAGATGGAGTGAACAGCTACGCAAGCCTGTTTGCTGATGATGCAAAGATCCTGAGAAAGACAGAGGCTGAAGAGGACTGTAAAATGCTACAGGAGGATCTGGATAGGATACATGATTGGAGCCGGATGTGGGAAACAAAATTGAACACAAAAAAATGTAAAATATTGGAAATGGGTAAAAGTACCAAGAGGCCATCACTGAATTATTTGATGGGTAATGAACCAATTAGAAAAGCGAGAGAAGAGAAAGATTTGGGAGTGCTGGTCCAGGATAGTGTGTCACCTGAAAAGCACATAAATAAGATAGTGAGAGAGACATATAAAGTCTTGACCAATATAAGAGTGGCATTTCATTACATAGATGAGGAGATGATGAAAAAATTGATAGTGGCCATGATCCGGCCCAGGTCAGAATATGCAGCAGTAGTGTGGTCCCCACACAAAAAGAAAGATATAACCAAGATTGAGAGAATACAAAGAACAGCAACCAAGATGGTCTCTAGTCTGGCAGATTTTCCATATAGAGAGAGGCTGGAAAGGCTGGATTTGCCTTCCTTAGAGGAAAGGAGAGAGAGGGGCGACATGATTGCAGTGTTCAGGACCATGTTAGTAGATAAAATTGACAGAGAAAATCTGTTTGTGTGGGATGAGAGAGCAACAAGAGGACACGGAATGAAACTAAAGAAGCCAAGCTGCTCGAAGAACATCAAGAAATATAGTTTTCCTTATAGATGTATAGACCTGTGGAACAGCCAGGACAAAGAGATCGTCCAGTCTAAAAACTTAAACGAGTTTAAGGCAAAATTTTACTTACTGAGAAACAGAGACGGGACCACACGAGCGTAGCTCATTTCCTGTATATCACAATTAGGTAAATACAATTAGGTAGGTAAATACACAACTCGCACACTACCTAACTCATCTTCAATTCCTTCAAGTTCCTGCCAGCAGCTCAATACCTCTGGAGCAAGTGAGTTATCCATATTTTGTTGATTTGTACATTGACCTGTTTCTACATTTCTATATTTTTTTCACAAATATGTATTGCTTTTTACGTATACACATATGAGATGGAAGAAAGCTCAGCTTTAGTATCAGTACCTAGCAAAAAGACTAGTGGAAATGTCGAGTTACTGAGAGCACTATCAAAGAGCTTATGATATTTCACGTGTATAATTTGAGTAAAAAATAATAATAATAATAAAACGTAATGAGCGAAAATATGTAAGTATTCGAGAGGCAGGGAAATTGAGGGTTTTTATCTCGCTTGCGGGTGAGGAAGAGTGTTCTATCTTTGTCGTCCATTTACTCCAAATTTATTGAACGTATCGATTTCCTGTAAGAACCATGATAAAGATCAGTGAATTCTACGTATGTACAGGACATAACTATGTAATTTCTCTACTGAAAAGTTATGGTTACGTAGGCGGTTATTGTGCGCACATGACGAAAGTGCACCACGGCCGTGAGTACCCTGTAGTTTTTTGCGATTTACTTGGAAACTATGAAGCGTATCAAAACAAAAAGGTATCTGGAGAAAGCTTATAAAATTCTACATAAGATTATTTAATAAAAACATAAGGTGTGCGGGAAAACTTCTGCAGTATACCTCTCTGAACAAAAATCATTTTTTTTTTTTTTTACAAAAATGGCTTTTAGTTTTTGGCTATTTTCTCGAAAACTACAAATCGCATCACAACCGGCCATACCTCATTAGAAAGCCAATGAAATTCTCTATCAAAACTTATAATAACATTTTTCAGTATGATGGAAAACACTCGAACAACGATGTTGGGAAGTGAGATCAACGTTCCAAAATGTTTATTCACGGCGGCCTAGTGTACTTTTATTTGTATTTTTCTGGTTTTTCTTTTGGCTTACCAGCTAGAACAAACATCAGCGAATAAGATGATGTGAGTTTCAGGGCAACATTTTGAGGTTTGGGTGGCAAAAATGAGGAGAGAATATGTGTAATTTGTGTTCTGCGGGCTGCCAGCGGAGCGTGCGGGGGAGTAAAATCGTGTGTTGTGAAACTTAATCAAACTTACCATGTGCAAAAGGGTTAATAGGCATATTACTAAGTTCTGCATTATCATACTCAATGTTGACAAACACCACATTCCATGGGGCAACAGAAGACATTTTAACCCAATCTTTACACTGGAGACTACCCACTTCATACTTAACCCAAGACTGTAGCCATGTGGCCAATTTTGTGACCACTGCAGAATAACTTCAAATGTAGATCTTCATCTTGGAAACAGTATGACACAACTACCCATGATATATTTTTGCTCAGCTCACCATCATTACAAAGTCACTAAGGTTACAAATTTCCCAGTCAGCAAGAAACTGGCAACTACGAAAGCAGTCAAAGCCTGAGAAAGTTCCCAGTTGGTCTAATATGCCATAACTTGAGCATGATGTGCCGCTTTCAATAATTTATTTCATCTTAACCTCCCTTCCCTTAAGTAACTTCCAGCCTAGCTTTTGATTTTAGCATCAAGTACCAGTTTTTCCAGACAATTCTCAGCCTTCTACAATTGCTAAAGCCATGGTAAATGGATCCACAAGTCAATGAAGTTCATTCATAGTAGCTAATGTTATTTTGTTCCTGGGATCAGCCTTGAGGGTGGGGATGAGAGACAACTGATATCCTAATATCACAAAGAACTTGTGTGATGCTGCTCTAGTTAGAAACCTCATGGTGTGTTGCTAAAAATCCCTCTAATATGAGATAATTCACACATCATGATTTAAACACAACTCCCCTCTCGCACACACATAGAACACCATCAAGAGGCTCCAAGAAGTGGAGGGTCAGATCAACAAGAAAACAGTAAAACAAAAACAGAAAACTGGGAAGTCTTTGTAACACCACTTAATAGTTATAGACATTTTTTGACTCTACTAAATAGTTAACAGTTTCACTACATCACAAACAAACCTCTGAGACCCATGCTGTCATCACCTTCAATATCCAACATATCCCATCCTACAAAGAACAAGCAAGCATACTCGTGAACCACTAAGACACTTAACATGCGCTAAGTCTCAGAACAGTGTAACCAAAGGATATATTAGATGTCCTCTAATTTAGGAGAAACATTATAGGCTGTCATGATGGGAGTGTGGTACCTTAATGGCAGTGTTGTACATCTCTCTTCTCCTCCTAAGTGTCTCTCTGCACTCGGCCATCAGCCCTTGTGGGTTCCGGTCCAGTACATCCAGTAGGCAAGCCAGATCTGCAAAAGTGGGCATGCAGAAATTAGTGACATCGCTAGTTACTGTCGCTGCTGCTCCTGCAGCAAGCACAATTAGTGATTAAGAGAGGCAAATTAACAAATGAACACAAACACTCCCACTCTATATGATACATAAGAATAAAAGAAGAGAGGATAACTGCATTAGGTCAGCTGGCCCATGCTACGTAGCTCCTTTTGTACACAGTACAATCAACAAAAATAAGCACCAAGACCCCAGATGTGTCTGACATTTTGAATTACAGAACAAAGCCCTTTGAAATACTTATCCAACATTCATTTATTAATTCTGTTATGGCTCCAACATGCCTGCAAGCGTCGACATTGGTCACCTAATGGCAGCTCTCCATGCTGATCAACCTCTGGCAGCTTCCCTATTCAGTTCCTTATCCCTGAGGTCATACTCAATGACCTTGTCCAAGGTCTTTTTTTGGTCTACCTCTCGCAACCCTACTCCAAGTGTTAACATTTTCACTTTCTGCACCCAGTTATCATCCCCCATCCTCTCCATATGCCCAAACCATCTCAAACTACCTCTCCTCATCACAACACCAATACACTCCAGTCCCATCATACCTCTCAACTCTCCCATCTTAAACCTAGCCCCCCCAACCCTTGCACTCAAGGATGCACTGCACATCCACCTCATCCGTGTCATTTCTGTATGTTTGAGCCTGCAAATATCCTCTTCCTTTACTGCCCAGGTCTCACTACCATACAGCATTACACTTCTAACACAAGCCGCATACAGAGATCCCTTAGCATGTAGGGAGAGCCCTCTCAATTTCAAGAAGGGCAACAGCTCCCAGAACTTCTTTCAAACACTCCACAATCTAGCTACTCCAACCCCACCTCCAGCACATAACATGTCTCCTGAATAACAAAACACTTCCACGCACTCAAGAGACTCACCAGCAAGATCAATCCTTTCACATCTGACAATCTCCCTGACACACTGCACACATGAAATCAGCATTATCTCACAGTCTACCTCTAATACCACTACATCTCTTATGCAACCACTTATCACAAACACTATACATGATGGAATTACTTTCCATGCCCTTGTGGTAAATCACACATGGCAACTGTCCCTTTTCTTTGACAGTACCACCACCAGCCCTAAATACCATCACTTTTGTTTTCTCTGCATTTACTCTAAGCCCATGTGCCCCATACCATCTCCACACTTCCTAAATCTTTCCTCCACCTCCCTTTCATTCTCTGCAATCAACAAAAAATCATCAGCATACATCTCCCATGGGAGTCCATTTCTGAAGTCACGTGACAGAGCTTCAAGTCCCATGATAAACAAAAAGGGGCTCAAGACTGACCCATGAAGTATGCCTACATTCATGGAAAAGCCATCACTCAAATCTCCATTCACCCTTACCTGGGTGTGAGCACCCACATACATGGCCATAACCACCCTAACCAGCCACTCCGTGATCCCAAGCTTTCTCATCATCCACTTCACCACCTCTCAAAGGACTCTGTCAGTGGCCTACTTCAAAACAACAAAAACAATGTACTAATCCCTTTTCTTTCCTATATATTTTTCCTGATGCTGTTGAACAATGAATATGGCATCAGTGGTCCCTTTGTTTGGCATAAACCCAAACTGCATCTCATCAAAATTCATTCTTTCCCTAATCATACCTTCTAGAACTCTCTCCATTACCTTCATTATCTGGTCCAAAAGCTTTATGCCTCTATAATTTCCTTTTCCTAGGGCATCACCCTTCCCCTTGTACACATTTACAATTATGGTACACTCTTCAGCCAGTCACCTGGGACAACACAGTCATATATAATCATATTTATCAAGTCAGGGACTTACCTCACTCCTATATCTCCTGGGGCTTTCAACATTTCAGCAATCAACCCAGACACACCTGCTGCCTTCCCCACCTGCACCCTGCCAATTGCCCTGCTCACAGTAGCAGCATCAATCAAAGGCAAAAGGTCAAACACTAGATCTGCTGGCTCTGAACCTTCCCTGTCCAAGTCAGACTCCTCATTCAACAACTGGTTGTAATGCTCTCTCTGTGCCTCTTTAATATACCCACTGTTCACCACTACTTCATACACTGCTCACCTGTGATATCCCTGTTTTCCCTCTTCATCTGATTTGCCATCTAAATATCATGTTCTTCCTTTCCACACTATTTAGGCTATCAAGTAAAAGCCTCTAAGACTCAGACTATGCCCTGTAAACCTCTTTTCTAACCGTACATTTGGCAGCCAGGTATTCCTCTTTCTTACCGCCCTTTTTCCATTCCCGGAAAAGCCCCCTTTTCTCCTTAACTGCAGCTTCTACACCCTCGTTCCACCATCAAGTTACTTTATGTCTTGGTGGGCCCCTTGTCCATCCACACACTGAATCAGTAACTCTCAGGAGGTTGTCTTGAGAGCTCTGTACTGTTCATTAACACTTCTATCAACAGCTCCCATGTTCTGTCACCACTCTACTTATCTCACTATAGAAGGAATCCCATACTGCCTGGTTTTTCAATGACCATAATTCTCGTAAGTGCATAAGTCCTCATTTTCATCACCTGCTGCTTAAGCACCACATCACATATCAATAACTTGTCTTGCTGCACACACTCCTAACTACCTATAACTTTAACATCCCTCACTAACCTCCTATCATCCCTCGTGACCAGGAAATAATCAATCTGACTGCTATTTCTCCCAGATTCGTATGTAATCAGCCTACTCTCTCTTTTCCTAAAATGCAGAGGTGGGCAGTACCAGTGGAACTTTTTTATTACCGCTATCAGTACCAGCAGTACTTTTTTTTGGGTTAGTACCACTACTGGTACTGCCAGTACGTTTTTTGCAATAATCAGCATTTTTGGTGAGTATGTGCAACTTTTAGAAAAAGTGTCTGGCAGCAACAGTGAACTCTGATGGATGCCACCCATAACTGATGAACTGCTGAACAGAATCGTACTCCCAAACATAGTGAATGTTAACTATTTTATTTTTTCAAATAATAAATTATAAAACAGTACGGTTACCTGGCACTGCTTTGGTATAAAAAGCTAGGAAATATATTTTCTAGAGTAATCATCTATTGCAGGCTGATGATGCAGTGCTACTTGCAAATACCAGACAAGAACTTGGTAGACTTGTGCAGTGTTTTGCTGATGTCTGTGAGCATCATGCCTTGAGAGTAAATGTAGAAAAGAGTACAGTGACAGTAATCGAGAGAAAGAGTGACTCCTAGTGTGATGTTACAGTGAATGGAGAGACACTGGACTTGGTGTGAGAGTTCCAACTTAACCATATGGATGTGAGACTATGGTGTGACATGAAAATGAAAAGTGCGTGAGAGCAGTGGAGATGGAACTGCTGAGGAATGTATGTGAAGTACAGAGCTTGGATAGGATACAAAATAAAGTGATTTGTAAGATGCGGAGTGAGGAAGTCTGTGGACACCAGAATCAAAGAGAGTGTACTGAGATGGTATGGTCATGTGAAGAGAAAGGATAACAACAGAGTGGTGAAAAGGTATATCTGAGCAAATCTGAAGGAAGGAGGAGGCGAGGTAGGCCAAGGAGAACGTGGAGGGAAATAGTGGATAAGTGTGTGAGGAAGAGAGGTATGGATGTCAGTGAGACTAGGGGACTGACAAGAGATCGAGCTGGCTGGATGAACGTTGTGAGAAGAAGTGCATGATCGGGGATTTGGCACCCCGTTTAATGTGACAGCATTTGGACTGACTCTGTCAGATACTTTAATGTGATGCTACAGAAAGTAGTGAAAGTTTTTTGGCGTACCAGATAACCAGGATTCAGAAAGCTTGAACAATGAGTGAATCGAAGAATGGCCCATTGGACTGGGCAAAACTGGGCTGTCTGGATGCTGCTACTCCTCACCCTGCCATAGGGTGGGAAAGGAGGTCCAGACAATGACGATGACGATGACAATGATGATGGTGATGGGTAAAAATGATGATGTCATCTATAAAGAATACAGACTTTGATAAAACTATTTGTATCAAATATATGCCTGCATAAGTAGATGAGAATAGCAGTGCTCTAGTGGACATTTGTGCGGAGAGGAGGTTGGTGATAGCCAATACCCTCTTTAAGCACAAAATAATACACAGGTATACGTGGCAAGTGATAAGAAGAGTGGGTGATGAACTGAATGAATGGAAGGCGATAACTGATTATGTGTGTGTGTGGATGACAGAAGGAGATGGTGTGTAGTGGATGCAAGAGCATAAAGAGGTTGGGGGAGTGGACTTTCTGACCACTACTTGGTGGTGGTGAAAGTCAAGGCTCAAATGCAATACAGGAATAGAAGGCCAGAAGGACAGAAGGAAGAACCACAAAGAGGGTCGAAAGGTTGCAAGAGGATGGAAAGAAGGCAGAATATAAGAGACAAGTAGGGAAGCGACTGGGTAAATATGATTTGGAGCAGATGGGGGACGTGGAGGGTGTGTGCAAGATATTCACACAAGAAATCTGTGCAGCATTTGAGGTGGTGTGCAGGGTGAAGAAAAGATGAAAGGGAGTGCTAGAAACAGCATGGTGGAATGAAGAGGTGAGAGAAGCTGTGGTGCAAAATAAGAAAGCATATACAGTAGTGAGTGGATGGGAAGTAGGGGCATGGAGGAAGTTGACAGACAGAAGACAGAGTTGTATGTGTAGAGGAAGAGAGAGTGAAAAGATTAGTAAGAGAGAGAGCAAGAAGAGAGTGGATGAGGAATTTGGAAGGAATCTGAGTGTAAACTGGAGGGAATGTATGTTTTGGAAATAGGTGAAGAGAGTCAGACAGGGTGATAAAGAAGTTAGTTGGGAAGTGGAAGATAAAAGTGGTAGATTAGTAGTGGAGAAGGGAGAAAAAGTGAGTAGATGGAGAACACAATTTAAGGAACTGCTGAACACAGAGAATGATTGTAATGCAAGTATAAGTGGCTGGGGAATGGCTGGGAGATGGAGGGAGGTGAGAAGGAAGAGATCAGTAGAATGGAAGTAGTGGAAACAATGAAAAAAGTCAAAACAGGGAAAGCCCCAGGAATTGATAAAGTGTGTGGTGAAATGCTGAGGCATGGGGGAAAGACAGTAGTAGAATGGATATGGAAGATGTGCAGATTGGCCTGGGAGGAGGGCTGAGTCCTAGAGGATTGGAAGTCATGTATAATTATTCCTCTGTACAAAGGAAAATGGGAAAAAGAAGCATGTGGTAATTATTGAGGCATTTGTCTTCTGAGTATAAGAGGAAAAGTATATGGTAGGATACTTATTACGAGAGTTAGGGAAAGATCAGAGGAATTAGTTGGAGAAGAACAGGGAGGTTTTAGGAAGGGAAGAGGATGTGCGGATGAGATATTCATTTTGAGCTCTTTAGTGGAAAAGTTTCTAGAGAAGGGAAAGAAGCTATATGCAGTCTTCGTGGATTTGGAGAAAGCATATGACTGGGTGGACAGACAAGGAATGTGGAAAATATTAAGAATATATGGAGAAAATGGGAAGTTCTTGAATGCTGTGAAGAGCATGTATGGGAGTGCTAAAACTGCATTGCATGTGAATAGTGAATTGAGTGAAATTTTCTATATGAATATTGGATTGCAAAAGGGATATGTCATGTCTCCATGGTTGTTCTATATGTATATGAATCAGGTTTTAAAAAGATACAAGGCACGGCATTGGATGTTGGAGCAGCCCTAATGAGAGAGGGAAGCATTTGAGAACTTCCTGTACTGTTGTTTTTGAGGAGTAGACTGTAGCAAAAGACGACTAGTGCAGTACTTCCGAGGTGGGTGGTAAGCTGGTGATAGGGAGAGATGGAGCTCCCGTTTCACCAGCCCTCAGGACTCGATCCTGACCATCTCCCTTTGCTGGACATTTTTAGTGCCTCATTTACACAAAGAGTAGGCCAGCATACTCTCTTAATACCTCTATCTTCAACTGTCTACACCACACTACATGAACATAAGATATCACACTCTCTATTCACACTCCCTTTAGTAATGGCCGTTGCAATACTACCATCAAACGAGGTGGTACCTCGGATTGCCACCACCGGCAGGGTAGGGCTGGCGGCACAGGGTCCTTGCGGTTGCCACCAAGTGACTGTGCCGGCATCGGCTGTTGCAATTTCTACTCTTGCTCATCAGTGGAAAAGTGAAGGTATGGCCTAATTCTTTACTAACATCCGTGGCCTCTGGACCAACCTAACTTCAGTTCATTTTATCCTACAGTCCATATCCCCTCTGCCCTTATTCCTCACAGAACCACAAATCTCACCCATTACTGAAATATCTCAGTTCTGTTTTCCCGGTTACCATCTTCTCACAAACTTCCGTAACAAGGGCGGCACCTGTTGTTACATCAAATCTCAAAATGCAGTCAATAAATCTCAAAATGCAGTCGATACTATCTTAAACTTCACTTCATCCAATTTTGATTACTCATTGTACAAGCTAAATTATCTAAATATTATCAAATATATCTGTGTAGTCTATCACTCCCCCAATGCCTCTTCAGAACCCAGTGTATTTGACTCAATATCCACACAGTTGAGTAACCTCAACCTTGCACTTAGTACCAAAATTACCATTTTGTGTGATTTTAATGTACATAATGTTGAAGCGTTATTGCATTCTGCCAGGACTCACGATACTGGTCTAGAATGCGAGCTGTTTGCAGAATCGTTTAACATCACGCAGCTGGCAAAGCAACCAACCAGAATACCAGATAATTCTGACCACAATGCTCATCTCTTGGATCTATTCCTGACAAATAATCAAGATCAATACAGGATAGAGGTACTGTCACCACTTGGATCCTCTGACCACAATCTCATTAAAGCCTCATTAGCTAGCTCCCCCCAAATCTCCCCGTTCTGAACCTGTCAGGGTGACCCGTTGGCACTTTGATAGGGCAAACTGGGATGGATTTAGAAATTATCTAGCTGACATGAAAGTAATGGAGAGAGTTCTAGAAGGTATGATTAGAGAAAGAGTGAATATTGATGAGATGCAGTTTGGGTTTATGCCAGGCAAGGGGACAACTGATGCCATATTCATTGTTCGACAGCTTCAGGAAAAATATATTGGAAAGAAAAGGGAATTGTTTTTTGTTTTTGTTGATTTGGAAAAGGCCTTTGACAAAGTCCCAAGAGAGGTGGTGAAGTGGGCAATGAGAAAGCTAGGGTTGGAAGAGTGGTTGGTTAGGGTGGTTATGGCCATGTACGTGGGTGCTCGCACCAAGGTAAGAGTGAATGGAGTTTTGAGTGATGAGTTTTCCGTGAATGTTGGTGTGCATCAGGGGTCAGTTTTGAGTCCCTTGTTGCTTATCATGGTGCTTGAAGCCCTCTCACGTGACTTCAGAGATGGACTCCCATGAGAGATGTTGTATGCTGATGATTTGGTGTTGACTGCAGAGAATGAAAAGGAGGCGGAGGAAAGATTTAAGAAGTGGAGAGATGGTATGGGGCACAAGGGATTAAGGGTAAATGCAGATAAAACAAAAGTGATGATATCTAGGGTTGGTGGCGGTACAATCAGAGGAGAGGGAGAGTGGCCATGTGCAGTTTGCCACAAGGGTATGGGAAGTAATTCCATCTTGTGTAGTGTTTGTGATAAATGGGTGCACAAGAGATGTAGTGGTATTAGAGGTAGACTGCAAGATAATGCTGATTTCATGTGTGCGGCATGTCGGGCAGAGCAGGTGGAGATTGTTAGGCGTGAGAGGGTTGAACTTGCTGGTGAGTCTCTTGAGTGTGTGGAGGAGTTTTGTTATTTGGGAGACACGTTATGTGCCGGAGGTGGGGCTGGAGTTAGCTCAGTTGCTAGGGTGAGAAGTGGTTGGAAGAAGTTCAGGGAGCTGTTGCCTCTCCTACCATTGAGAGGACTCTCCTTACGCGCTAAGGGGTCTTTGTATGCAGCGTGTGTTAGGAGTGTGATGCTGTATGGTAGTGAGACCTGGGCAGTAAAGGAAGAGGATATTCGCAGGTTTAAACGTACAGAAATGACAATAATTAGGTGGATGTGCTGTGCGTCCCTGCGTGCAAGGCCTGGGGGGGGCTGGGTTTACGATGGAAGAGTTGAGAGGTATGATGGGACTGGAGTGTATTGGTGTTGTGATGAGGACAGGTAGGCTGAGGTGGTTTGGACATGTGGAGAGAATGGGGGATGATGATTGGGTACAGAGAGTGAGAAGTGTTAATAATGGGGGAGGGGTTGGGAGGGGTACACCGAGAAAGACATGGGACGAGGTCATTAAGTGTGACTTAAGGGTTAAGGGACTGAACAGAGAGGCTGCCAAAGATCGAGCTGCATGGAGAGCCTCCATCATGTGACCAAGGCCGACGAATGCAAGCATGTTGGAGCCTTCAAAAACGAAACGAAATGAAACATTCCATGGCAGTCTTTCTTCTCTACTGATGCCAATTCTACCCAGTCCCATATTAGTGACTTTATACTAGCTAGTATGGATTTGTTCATACCAAGTCAACAGTTCACTAAAAGACTGAACTCTCCAAAATGGTTTGATAACAACTGTGCAAGAGCAACAGCCCAAAAGTCACTGGCATATAACACTTAAGTCAAAAACATCTGAATCACTGTCAATTTAAAATTGCTAGAAACCATGCAAAAGCTGTAATAAATCTCGCTAAATCAAACTTTCTTCATAACCAAGCATTAAAATTACTTAGCAACCCTATTGACAATAGAATATTCTGGTCAACTCTTAATTCTTTCAATAATAAATTTAACAAGTCATCATCCACTCCTCCACTAAAGTCTTCAGGTGGCAACATTACAAATGACCCACATAGGAAAGCAAATATCTTTACCAGTACATCAGTACATTTGCCAGAAATTCTACCTTAGAGGAAGTCAGTCAGAACGTCCCAGTACTAGAACTTGACTCTCCCGAAACTGTTCCACTTAAAATAAAGACAAGATACATAAAATCCATCCTAGACAATTTACCTACCAACAAAGCTCCAGGCCCAGATGGAATACCTCATATTGTTGTGAAAAGGTGTTCCCCAGAACTCGCACCTGTTCTTGCTGCAAAGTGTATGGCTAGAAGAGAGGTATACAGGGCGAAGTCTGAGGCACAGAGACTTTTACTTGATAATCTAAATCACGGGGAAAGGAAAAATACGATTTTTAGGGTGGCAAATCAGGTGAAGAGGGATAATCGGGATATTGTAGGTGAGCAGTGTGTGAAGAATGATGAAGAAAGGGTAGTGGTGAACAGTGGGGATGTTTAAGATGCATGGAGAAAGCATTATACCCGGTTGTTGAATGAGGAGTTTGACTGAGACAGGGAAGGTTTGGAGCCAGCAGATCCAGTGTTTGGCCCTTGGCCTTTGACTGACACTACTACTGTGAGTGAGGCAACTAGCAGGATGCGGGTGGGGAAGGCGGCAGGTGTGTCTGGGTTGACTGCCGAAATGTTGAAGGCCTCAGGAGATACTAGGGTGAGGTTAGTCACTGACCTGATAAATATGATTATATATGAGTGTGTTGTCCCAGATGATTGGCTGAAATGTGTAATTGTAAATGTGTACAAAGGGAAGGGTGATGCCCTAGAAAGGGGAAATTACAGAGGTATAAAGCTCTTAGATCAGATAATGAAAGTAATGGAGAGAGTTCTAGAAGGTATGATTAGAGAAAGAGTGAATATTGATGAGATGCAGTTTGGGTTTATGCCAGGCAGGGGGACCACTGATGCCATATTCATTGTTCGACAGCTTCAGGAAAAATATATTGGAAAGAAAAGGGAATTGTTTTTTGTTTTTGTTGATTTGGAAAAGGCCTTTGACAGAATCCCTAGAGAGGTGGTGAAGTGGGCAATGAGAAAGCTAGGGTTGGAAGAGTGGCTGGTTAGGGTGGTTATGGCCATGTACGTGGGTGCTTGCACCCAGGGAAGAGTGAATGGAGTTTTGAGTGATGAGTTTTCCGTGAATGTTGGTGTGCATCAGGGGTCACGTTTGAGTCCCTTGTTGTTTATCATGGTACTTGAAGCCCTCTCACGTGACTTCAGAGATGGACTCCCGTGGGAGATGTTGTATGCTGATGATTTGGTGTTGATTGCAGAGAATGAAAAGGAGGCGGAGGAAAGATTTAAGAAGTGAAGAGATGGTATGGGGCACAAGGGCTTAAGGGTAAATGCAGATAAAACAAAAGTGATGATATCTAAGGTTGGTGGCGGTACAATCAGAGGAGAGGGAGACTGGCCATGTGCAGTTTGCCACATGGGTGTGGGAAGTAATTCCATCTTGTGCAGTGTTTGTGATAAATGGGTGTACAAGAGATGTAGTGGTATTAGAGGCAGACTGCGAGATAATGCTGATTTTATGTGTGCGGCATGTCGGGGAAACCAGATGGAGATTGTTAGGAGTGAAAGGATTGAACATGCTGGTGACTCTCTTGAGTGTGTGGAAGAGTTTTGTTATTTGGGAGACATGTTATGTGCCGGAGGTGGGGCTGGAGTTAGCTCGTTTGCTAGGGTGAGAAGTGGTTGGAAGAAGTTCAGGGAGCTGTTGCCTCTCCTGACATTGAGAGGACTCTCCATACGTGCTAAGGGGTCTTTGTATGCAGCATGTGTTAGGAGTGTGATGCTGTATGGTAGTGAGACCTGGGCAGTAAAGGAAGAGGATATTCGCAGGTTTAAACGTACAGAAATGACAAAGATTAGGTGGATGTGCAGTGCGCCCCTGCGAGCAAGGCCTGGGGGGGCTGGGTTTACGATGGAAGAGTTGAGAGGTAGGATGGGACTGGAGTGTATTGGTGTTGTGATGAGGAGAGGTAGGTTGAGGTGGTTTGGACATATGGAGAGGATGGGGGATGATAATTGGGGGCAGAGGGTGAGAGGTGTTAATGTTGGGGGAGGGGTTGGGAGGGAGAGACTGAGAAAGACATGGGATGAGGTCATTGTGACCTAAGGGTTAAGGGACTGAACAGGGAGGCTGCCAAAGATTGAGCAGCATGGAGAGCCGCCATTAGGTGACCAAGGCCAACGCATGCAAGCATGTTGGAGCCTTCAAAAACGAAACGAAACGAAACGATGCATACGTACTTCTTCATTCCCTAATTCATGGAAAGAAGCTAATATCCACCCAATTCCAAAGAAAAGAAGTTCCTCTGACCCCTCTGATTACAGACCAACAGCTGTCACATCTTCTCTTGGTAAAGTATTTGAAGGTTTAATTAATAAGCACATAGTTAAACACCTTGAATCCAACAACTTAATTAGCGATAAACAATATGGTTTTCAACACGAAAGATCCACCATTGGCACACTCAATCTCCTGAATCATACCATCCATCAATCAATCGACCTATAAGGAGAAACTCACGCAGTAGCGCCTGATATTTCTAAGGCTTTCGACAGAGTATGGCATCGTTCCCAGCTGTCCAAACTCCCTTGCTATGGACTAACGTCTTTTGTTCCCCTGCTTGCCTCATATCTCAGCAACAGAAAAATAAGAGTAAAAGTTGATGATGTATATTCCAATTTCCACTCAATTAACACCAGCGTGCCACAGGGATCAGTTCTGACACCAACCCTGTTCCTGGTTCATATTAATGATCTCTTATCTGTCACCCACAATCCCATCCATTCACGTGCAGATGACTCAACACTTCACAGTTCGTTCACACTCAGACAGCCATGTACAAAGTCTGATATCTCCAATTCTCAACTCAGCACAGCCATCTCCATAAATCAAGACTTATCTATCTATGATCAGTGAATGGGGACAAAACAACCTTGTCTCATTTAATGCTAGTAAAACCAAGTACTGTATATACTATTTACTAATAGACAGGTAATGCCTGATTCATATATCACCTTCAATGCTACTAATATTCTCATCTCCAAAAGTATTGAAATTCTCGGCGTTTCACATAACGGTGCCCTCAGCTGGACTTCTCGTGTAAGATCACTTCCTAAAACCGCCTCAAAGAAACTTGGATTATTATACAGGGTCCGTAACTTCTTCACCGACGAGCAAATAGCTTTAATTTACAAGAGTCATATGTGCTCTCAGCTTGAATATTGCTCATCCTTGTGGAATGGATGTGAAGAGGTTCCATTAAAACAACTAGACAAAATTCAGAAGAAAGCTGTTGGAATTATTAATAACCCTGCTATTACAGTACAAACAAGTTACCTCCCCTAAGAGTAAGAAGGAATGTTGCCTCCCTTGGATTATTTTACAGATACAGTACTCTTCCCATTATCTGACGTAATAGAGCCAAAGGCATGACCGGAAAGTGGTCTTGTCTGGATAGTGGCCCTGAAGCTTCAGCACCAGTCATTTCTGATCCTAACCTAACCTAACCTAAATCAGAAAACCACCTACCTCCCTACTGGACATGCATAGCACTTATTTAAGCCCCCATTCACATAAATAATGGACACAAAGCATGAATTAATTGAATTTTAACCAAAAAATGATGATTTTGAAGAGAGTAAGGCAGAGGTGTTCACAAGTTGACAGCATAGTGTAAGTAAGTATCGGACATGGAAATCACTGAGAAAATCACTTTCTCACATCTTATTCACTAAAATATGGGATACAATGTATGAAATAAATAAACTGTTACCAGAAAATTATGATTTAGAGGTGTGTAGGGCAAAAATGTTCACCAGTTGACTAGATAGTGAACGTAAGTAAGAGACATGGTAATCACTGAGAAAATCACCTCTTTCACAGCCTGTGCACTCAAATATGGGACACAAAGCATGAAGTAAATAAAATCTAACCAGATAATGAAGATTTAGAAGTGATTATGGAAAATATTTGGCAACTGACAGTGTACTTACATGTCCGTGGTGCTGTTTACCCCACCTCTAAAGCTCTGACAGTGGTGAAAATGCTCTTGAAGCATGTACAGTAATCCAGTGTTGAACTGCACTTAATCCTTAGCACTGTGAATTATGATTGTTTAAACAAAAACTCACGGGATTTCAGAGGCAACTGTCAGAGTGGCAGGAGGGGGAGACAGTGGGAATGTCAATGTAAACGAGGCCGTTTGGCGCCACGCGCGAAATTCAAACTTACGGGTCGAAAAAAATCTTTTTTTTTTTTTTTGCAATTTTTTGGCATTTTTGAGTTTTGAACATCAGCCTACGATGTCCGAACAGTGGTGTAACCGGATAGTGGTCGTCCGGAAAGTAGAGAGATTACTGTACTTTTATGGCAAATGCTCAGACGAAGTTGCATCCATTGTGCCACCTTCCCTTGTGATACACGGGCATCTGGCAGTGCTCATGACTGGAATGTCACACAGCCATACTGCAGAACTTCCGCCTATCAGAATTATTTTATTCCTCGAACTGCATCTCTCTGGAACTCGCTTCCCCAGAGTTGTTTCCCTCCAAACTTCAACCTACAGCTATTCAAGTCCAACTGTTACAGATATTTCATGAATGGAGGACACCAATAATATGGTGTATGGATATAACTAAGAACCTTACTGGACACATACCCATACTTTAATCCTTGTGTATCTTACATTTAATCATATATATTACTAAATTACATATTTAACCTTATATATTATTACACTACATATATATCCTTATATATTACTAGATTACATCCCCTTGACATGGCCATGACCTCCCTCCACCCCTATATCATACACCCTCCTTGTACAAACACCCCACCTACCTAAGTAGTATAAACAAATCCCCATATAACTCCTCTCTAGTGTCAGAAGACACCATCTCAGCTACCCGCGGGAGTATTGTACCATCCCCAATATATATGTATATGTATATCTATGTATCCATGCCCCTCCCCCACTGCATATGTGCCCCCACTAAAAATGCCGAGTGGACTCGCGTTCTCACGCCCCGGCTTGAGCAGAAGGGTTAGTTCTGGGGCGTCACTCTACAGGACTAGACTGTGTTGTAAGAGTTCGTAATAAACTCCTTAAATAGCTACCAGAGCTCGAAGTTTCTCTCACCAAAGGAGCTCTAGTTACATGGATTTTTTAAAAATTCATTTGTTATTCCTTCCTATGTTCTGTTATTTATTAAAAAAAAAACACTGTATTGTTAAATGAAGACGAAGGCTTGGTGAATGAGTCTGGGAGTGTGTGTAAGAAACAGAATCTAAAGGTGAATGTAGGGAAGAGAAAAGTTATGGTCTTCAAGAGAAATAAAGTCACTGAATGTACAGTGTGGTTGGATGATGAGGAAATGGAAAATGTGAATGCATTTAAATACTTGGGTAATGTGATGTGTTAGTATGGAAGTTTGGAGGATGAAGTGCTTGAATGGGTGCAACACAGAAGAAAGGAGGCTGGTTCTTAGAAAGCTGTGATAAGAAATAGGGAAGTGAACATGGAAGTAAAAACGTGACTGCACAATAGTATTGTGATACCAACTCTAACACATGGAAGTGAAGCTTAGACCTTGTCTGATGAGCCCAAGATTGAGAGCAGTGGAAATAAGTTATGCGAGAGAAGCATGTGGAGTTACATGGAGAGACAGACTGACATATTAGGAAGTGAAGGAGCATTGTGGCATGGATGTGCATATGATAGAAAGAGTTAGGAGAAATACACTGAGGTGGTTTGGCCATGTGGAGAGGATGGAGAGCAAAAGACTAGCGAGGAGTGTGTATGTGAGTAATGTGGAGGAAGGGGGGAGGGGGAGGTCAAGAATGAGATGGAGAGATGGAGAGGAGAGGTATATGAGAGCTGGGTGTGTGTGCTGGGTGCACGGCACTGAAATGGAGGGGGACAGGGCAACATTGAGACAATTTGTTTGCGGCCACCCCTTATGGGATTAAGGCATCTGGCAATAGACTGATGGACAGATACGGTAGTATCAAATATAATTTCGAACAATTAATAAGTAAGCAAATATCACATTAATTTAATCTTCATTTACTGCCTGAACAGGTTCAGCCACCTATTCAACAACATGCAGAACCTGCTGTCCACTGCCCTCAACCCTCCGTTCAAACTGGCGTTTTGGCAGGAATAGCTTTTCGACGACACGCTCAAAGTGGAAGAAATGAAGAGGAGAGTAAGAAACCAATTAGTCAGTTTGCTGGAGAATGCCAGTATCGAAGAAGAAGACACACAGAGTACCAGTGGCAGAAACTCAAAGCAGAACAGCCTTAAGAGGATAAGGTCAAGGTGGAAGATAATTTCAAAGCACTGTATGACAGCAGAAAGAAAGGCAAGAAGGCTGGGAATTTGGTGAGAAGTTTCTTGGAAGAGAGGCCAGAGAAAGACATAAACAGCTACATGTTCCCATGCAAAGCACTGTTGGATTTATTTATTAGGTTCAACACGCCAATCCCCTCCAGTGCCGGAGTAGAACGACAGTTCTCGATGGGAATAGACAAACTTAAACCAAAACAAGGAGGACTAAGCGATGATCAATTAAAAATGCTTGTATTTTTGATGGGAAATAAATAATAATAATACAGAAATACAATGGTTGTAAGCAAGAATATCCAGTAAGTGGTGCACTGGTGAGCAACAGGTTTTACAATAATATAAGATGTAATACACTTCTCCCACACTATTCAACAAGGATGTGTTCCATAAAGTGGTTGAATAATGAAGTGGTCAAATAATGAACCAGTTTCTCCTATACGATTGTTAAGAAATAGGAGGGTTAGGTTCCTGACCACCTTTGTCATTCAAAAATATACAATAAAGTTAGAAAAAATACCAGTAAATATGAACGAAAGTGACACAGGGATTTGAGCGGTTTTCCTATAGATTTACGTTCACAAGGAAAATTATTTTAGTACTACAGTACATACATTTCAGACAAATGACATTTGATTTTTGATCAAAAATATATTGGAGACCAAACGAAATATACCTACTTTGCGATATTAAAGAAAGCCACCTGAACGCCTTTGATAGCGTGTTTATTGCTGATCCCGCCGACTGGACATGATGTCATTACACCAAACAAACTTAAATACCTGTATATACAATTTAAAACCACAGATAGCAGTGGAAGTCTAGCTGGAAGCGCTGAAACCTAACTGGAGGCTTCGCCCAGGACCCCCCAATGATCTATCTATCTATCTATTGCCAGACGCCTCAATCCCGAACGGGGTGGCCACAAACAAATCGCCTCCATGTCACTCTGTCCCCTGCCATTTCACTACCACGCTCCCAACTCACACCCCCCTCTCTCATATACCTCTCCACTCCATCCCTCCATCTCATCCTCTGCCTCCCCCTCCCTCTCGCCCCCTCCACCTCACTCACATACACTCTCCTCGTCAATCTTTCACTCTCCATCCTCTCCACATGCCCAAACCACCTTAACGTGTTTCTCCTAACGCTTCCCATCACGTCCTCAA
>JAGKTI010006078.1:0-15449 GCA_018397915.1 Birgus latro | reverse complement strand
CACCAACCCCCTCCCAGCACAAATGTCCACTAAAGCACTGCCATTCTCATCCATCTCTGCAGGCACACCCCACTCACCAACCACTCCATCCACCTTCTCATTCCCTACTTTTCCATTCATATCTCCAATCAGAAACACTCTCTCATTCCTTTCAAACTTTTCCAAGCAGGCTTCCACATTTGTCCAAAACTCTTCTCTCACTCTACTTACACGATCTTGCGTTGGCGCATACACGCACACAATTGCCCACATTTGTAGTCCAACTTTCACTCTTACCCACACAATCCTTGACCCAACTGATCCATACTCTCTTACATTCTCCTTCCACCTGTTGCTCACAACAATACACACTCCCTCTTTCGCCCTCTCATTCTCACCCACTCCCGCGCATATACCCCATCCATATTCCCATTCTCTCACACTCTCACCTCGCCATTTAGTTTCAGTTATTCCACATATATCCACTTTCGCACTCTCAAGCACCTGTACAATCTCTCTCTCTTTCACCTCATCATTCATACCCCTCACATTCCAGGTCGCAATCTTAATCTCGTCCTTTGTCCATTCCTTTGTCGTCAACTTTTGGTCAGTCCTGGTCCGAGGCTTCCTGTTTGTATTTTTAGTTAGTTGTTTTTAAGGGGTGGGGCACTAACCCACCACCAACCCTTTTAGTCGCCTCTTACGACAAGCAGGGATACTGGGGGAGAATTCTTGAAAACCCCCCTACCCCCAGCACAAACTAAGATGTACATTATGTAATACTGGCACCAACACAGTATCAAGCATTCGTTAATCTTTGGCGCAATCGTCACCAGGGTTGCCATTTGGCATTTTTCATTACTTAATCTGAGCCAATTTGGTAATGAAAAATTCATTTGGTAATGAATCACCATGATTCATTACCAAATGGATTTTTCACATGCATGAAGACACAGAGGATACAGATGGTAGATTGCATGCTCTCTCTGATTAATCTGCTAGCTACATAATGTGAAAATAATCAACGTGCTGCTAATTATAAGGAAAGTGATTATTTTCATTTGTATATACAATTAGTGAAGAATAAATGCTTGCTTTAAGAATCTGGTAATGAAAAGTTAAATGTGGTTAAGAGAACTGAGGAATTTGGCAATGTGGCTGAGTTCAGATCTTGTAACTCCGATCATCACCCAACCATTGAACCATGTTATGGTGAAACACTCGCTCAGGTTGGTGAGCACATGACTGCACTTGAATGAGGTAATACTAGGGGTCTTGAGTGGAGCCATGGTGGTGCTGTAGTATTCCTCAAGGCCAAATACAAATGCAGACGGATGAAGAGGCAACCGATCAGCAGGGCAGAGCGCAGATTGCTAAGGTAGTTAAGCCGGTCTCTGGCGGCGCGCAGTTTGAATTGTCAAAATGGCGGGGATAAACATGCTGAACAACAAAAAAGGGTACAGATTTATAAATGTCAAAACAACGAACTGTCGAATAACGATCAGTCAAAAAACGAGGGCTTGGTGTACTTTTTAAAAGTTTTTATTTAAACCTTTAAGCCCCAACTATTCTTGTACTAAGATTCTGTATATGTTAGATTAGGGGAAGACTCTATCTATCTATCTATCTATTGCCACACGCCTTGATCCTGTAAGGAGAGGCCACAAACAAATCGCCTCCATGTAGCCCTATCCCCTGCCATTTCACTGCCCTGCTTCCAGCTCACATCCCCCTCTCTCATATACCTCTCCACTCCATCCCTCCATCTCATCCTTGGCCTCCCCCTCCCTCTCCCCCCCCCCTCCACCTCGGTCACATACACTCTCCTCGTCAGTCTCTCACTCCCCATCCTCTCCATATGGCCAAACCACCTCAGTGCATTTCTCCTAAGGCTTCCTATCACATCCACATTCACACCACAACACTCCTTCACTTCCTCATTTGTCAATCTGTCTCTCCATGTGAGTCCACATGCTCCTCTCAAATAACTCATTTCCACTGCTCTCACTCTTGACTTCTGTCCCTCCAACAAGGTCCAACCTTCACTTCCATACAATAGAGTTGGTATCACACAATACTCTCATGTAGTAACTTTTTCACTTCCATGCTCACTTCCCTGTTTCTTATCACTGCTTTCAAGGAACAAGCAACCTTTCATCCTTGCTGTACCCTTTCAAGCACTTCACCCTCTAAACTTCCATCCTTACTCATCACACTACCCAAGTACTTAAATGCGCTCACATTTTCCGTATCCTTATCATCCAACCTCACTGTACATTCACTGACTTCACCTCTCACGAAGACCATAACTTTACTCCTCCCTACATTCACCTTTAGATTCCGTTTCTTACGCACTCTCCCAAACTCATCCACAAAGCCTTGCAGCTCCCCTTCATCTTCACTTAACAACACAGAATCATCTCCATACAACAGTACAGGGAGTTTCCAAACACTGCCCTCTCTCATTAGGACCGCTCCAACATCCACTGTCCTACCTTGTATCTCTTTTATAACCCCATCCATATCCATATTGAACAACCATGGAGACATGACACATCCCTATTTCAATCCAACATTCAAATAGAAAAATTTACTCTGTTCACTATCCACAAGCACTACAGCCTTAGCGCCCTCATACATATTCCTCACGGCATTCAACAACTTCAAATCTGCTCCATATATTCTTAATACTTTCTACAATCCTTGTCTATCCACCCTGTCATATGCTTTCTCCAAATCAATGAAGGCCGCATACAACTTCTTGCCCTTCTCTAGAAACTTTTCCACTAAAGATCTAAGAATGAATATCTGATCTACACAACCTCTTCCTGTTCTTCTCCAACTAATTCCTCTGTTATTTCCCTAACTCTGTCAATAAGTATCTTGCCATATACTTTTCCTATTACACTCAGAAGACAAATGCCCCTATGATTACCACATACCTCTTTTTCCCCTTCTCCTTTGTACAGGAGAATAATTATATCTGCCTTCCAATTCTCTGGGACTCTACCTTCCTCCCAGGTCAATCTGCACACCTTCCACATTCATTCTATTACTATTTCTCTCTCATGCTTCAGCATTTCACAACACACTCCATCAATTCCTGGGGCTTTCCCCATTTTAACTTTCTTCATTGCTTCCACAACTTCCATCTACTGATTTCTTCCTCTCTTCTCACATCCCTCCATCTCCCAGCCATTCCCCAGCCACTTACACATGCATTACTTTCATTCTCTATGTTCAACAGTTCCTTAAAGTGTTCTCTCCATCTGCTCACTTTTTCTCCCTTCTCCACTAGTAATCCACCATTTTTATCTTTCACTCCCCAGCTAACTTCCTTGGCACCCTGTCCAATTACCTCTATCCACAACATTTTCTTACATTCTCTCCACTTTACACTCAAATTCATTCCAAATTCCTCATCCAATCTCCTTACTCTCTCTAACTAATCTTTTCACCTCTCTCTTTCTCTCTCTACATATAACTCTCTCTTCCATCTCTCAACTTCTTCCATGCCTCTGTTTCTCATCCACTCACTATATTCTTTCTTTTTTTGTGCCACAGCCTCTCTCACCTCTTCAGTCCACCATGCTGTTCCCTGCACCTCTTTTTGTCTTCTGTTCACCCCACACACCACCTCATATGCTGCAGAGATTTCTTCTGAGAATATCTTGCACACACCTTCCACATCTCCCATCTCCTCCAATCTATATTTACCCAATCGCTGCTCCACTTCCCTTGTATATTCTGCCTTTTATCCATCCTCTTGTAACCTTTCCACCCACCTTGCATGAACTACTTCCTCCTCTCCTTCCCTTCTTCTATTTCTCCATTTCATTCGGACCTTGATTCTGACCATCACCACAGAAAGTCCACTCCCCCAACATCTATATACTCTTGCATCCACTACACCCCTTCTCATCCTGTCATCCACACACATATAATCAATCATTGCCTTCCGTTCATTCAGCTCACTACCCACCCTTCTCATCACTCGCCACGTGTACCTATGGATCATTTTGTGCCTGAAGAGGGTACTGGCTATCACCAACCCCCTCCCGGCACAAATGTCCACCAAAACACTGCCATTCTCATCCATCTCTGCAGGCACACCCCGCTCACCAACTGCTTCATCCACCTTGACATTCCCTACTTTTCCATTCATATCTCCAGTCAAAAACACTCTCATTCCTTTCAAACTTTTCCATGCATGCTTCCACATTTGTCCAGAACTTTTCTTTCATTCTGCTTTCACGATCTTGCGTTGGTGTATACACACACACAATCGTACACATTTGTAGTCCAACTTTCAATCTTACTCACACAAACCTTGAGCCACATGATCCATACTCTCTTACATTCTCTTTCATCTGTTACTCACAACAATACACACTCCTTCTTTTGCCCTCTCATTTCTCACCTACTCCGATGCATATACCCCATCCATACTCGCATTCTCTCACACTCTCACCTTTCCATTTGGTTTCAGTTAATCCACATATATCCACTTTTGCACCCTCAAGCACCTGGACAATCTCTCTTTCTTTCACCTCATCATTTGCACCCCTTACATTCCATGTAGCTATCTGTACCATGTCCTTTGTTCAGTCCTTAGTCATCACCTTTTGGTCAGTCAGTCCTAGTCCGAGGCTTCTTGTTCGTATTTTAGTTTGTTGCATTCTGGGGAGGGGCACTGACCTTCTGCCAACCCACTTGTTGTCACGTAGGGAACACGTGTTGATTGGTTATAAGGTTACCACCCTGCATTGTAAATGCTTTCCTGGCTTATAGGAAATCATTTGGCTTGCCACTCAATGCAGAGCTACCCTAAAAACAGAGTATCAATACACTAAGTGGGTGGATGATGGGTGGCCCCCCTACCACCAGGTAGGTGGGGGGGTGCCCATGTATCCCTTCATATCTTTGAGCTGCTTCACCTACATGATCATTTAAGTCATCATCATCAACGTCTAATCCAGCATTGCCCCATGAGGAGCATAGAAGCCCAGGGTTAGGCAAGTTGGTCCTGACATTTAAGATAAGAGTGACCAGCCTCACTCATCCCCAGGTGGCTTTACAAGAGCAATAAACCCCAACCATCCCTTAGATATAAACCTGCACCAGCTCAACAATCTGATTGGAGTGCCTTAATTGCCCACTAAACCACCACGTGCCATAATTTGTTCATATGGTTACCACCCACCATAGTAAATGGTCTCCTGGTGTACAGGAAACCATTAGGTTTGTCACTCAGTGTAGAGTCACCTGCAGACAAAAAGAAGAAGAAAGAATGAAGGAAAGAAAGACAGAGGAGGAAGGATGGAAAGAAGGAAGAGATGAAAGGGCAGGCACCCGAGAGCAGCACTTCATTGAATGAGTGACTACAATCTCATCATCCCCCATACCACTTGCTACACACATTAAGTCATCCAAGATTCTATCCTCCTGTACCTCATCCAAGCCTGCCTGTGATGCATACACTGATTTAAATAAAAACATTATCCCTATGAACAAAATTTTCACTACTATTATCCTTTCACATACAGTACTCTCATTACATTCATGACATATTCCTCTCATTTCCCCTTAACCAACAAACCCACACCACCATATCCATCTGCCCTACCCTGCCAAAATAACTTGTAACGACAATCCTTCCCTGCAATGATTCTGGAGATCCTCTTCTATATCTGACTTCTTGCACACACCCAACATCCACCCACCTCCTACTCAACACCTCAACTACTTCCCCTGCTCTACCCCTCAAACTTTCTGCATTCCAAGATGCCACACTGATCCCCTTGGGTGATTTAGTTTCCTCAGGCTTGATTTGATTCCATTTCGTTTTTCTCATAATCAGTAAAAATAAGAGAGAGAGACAAACCACAGGCCCCATCCACCTACACTGTCCCAGGTCCAGACATGGGATCTGGGACCCATAGCCCACCAGCTGTGACCAGTGGCTGTGACAGTGGCCTCAGGGCACCCTGCCAAGACAGCTACAGGGATATCCTTCAAGTGTGCCTTGGCACTGTAACTGCCCTGCCATTATACATCCACTGATAGGGCAGCCTCCTGGGGCACTACTCCCCGGTTCGAGCTCCTCTCTACTGGGCGGAAGCAGAAGCCTGGAAACCGCAACGCCCAGTACCCTCTTGCATAGGTTCATGCCTAATCCCATCCTGGTGCCAAAATCTATGCTAGTGATGATTTGGTGTTGACTGCAGAGAATGAAAGGGAGGCAGAGGAAAGATTTAGGAAGTGGAGAGATGGTATGGGGCACAAGGGCTTAAGGGTAAATGCATATAAAACAAAAGTGATGATATCTAGGGATGGTGGCGGTACAGTCAAAGAAAAGGGAGAGTGGCCATGTGCAATTTGCCACAGGGGCATGGAAAGTAATTCCATCTTGTGCAGTGTTTGTGATAAATGGGTGCACAAGAGATGTAGTGGTATTAGAGGTAGACTGCGAGATGATGAGGCGTTTCGGGGAGAGCAGGTGGAGATTGTTAGGCATGAAAGGATTGAACTTGCTGGTGACTCTCTTGAGTGTGTGGAAGAGTTTTGTTATTTGGGAGACATTTTATGTGCCGGAGGTGGGGCTCGGTAGCTTGGGTGAGAAGTGGTTAGAAGAAGTTCAGGGAGCTGTTACCTCTCCTGACACTGAGAGGACCCTGCCTACATGCTAAGGGGTCTTTGTATACAGCATGTGTTAGGAATGTGATGCTGTATGGTGGAGAGACCCGGGTAGTAAAGGAAGAGGATATTTGCAGGCTCAAACGTACAGAAATGACGATGATTAGGTGGATGTGCAGTGCACCCCTGCGTGCAAGGCCTGGGGGGGCTGGGTTTACAGTGGAAGAGTTGAGATGTAAGATGGGACTGGAGTGTATTGGTGTTGTGATGAGGAGAGGTAGATTGAGGTGGTTTGGACATATGGAGAGGATCGTTTCGTTTCGTTTTTGAAGGCTGCAACATGCTTGCATGCGTCGGCCTTTTTGGATTGGAGCGTGTAGCATTTTATGACCGGATGCCCTTCCTGATGTCTACCAATGACCCTTGGGTGGATTCGATCCTCCGACCCTACGGCCAGAGCGGAGCGCTCTAACCCACTGAGCCACGGCTGCTATATGGAGAGGATGGGGGATGATAATTGGGTACAGAGGGTGAGAAGTGTTATTATTGGGGGAGGGGTTGGGAGGGGTAGACCGAGAAAGACATGGGACGAGGTCATTAAGTGTGACTTAAGGGTTAAGGGACTGAACAGGGAGGCTGCCAAAGATTGAGCAGCATGGAGAGCCGCCATTAGGTGACCAAGGCCGACGCATGCAAGCATGTTGAAGCCTTCAAAACTAAAACAAAACAAAACAAAACATAAAGCCCTTGTCATGCCTCCCCTCAATAGGTCCTCCACTAGGTAGTGGGGTAAAAGTTTTCTGGCTGCATGCTCTTACTGGCGTCAACCCCTGTGATGTAGTGAGGTATGTTGTGTGATATGTAATGCGCATGTGGGGTAGTGCATGTGATGGTTAAAGGAAATGTTTAGGAGAGTATGCTGGTCTACTGTACTCTCCATGTTAATGTCACACAGAAAAGGTCAGCAAAAGGGTATGGTCAGATATTCTGGAAGCAAGTGAAACAGGAGCTCCAGCTCTCCCTATCACCAGCATTCCCATTCCCCTCAGAAGTACCACCCTGGTCAGCTGGAGCTACAGCTTACTCCTTCCAACATGCTGTATGATAAGTAGTATTTTGAAAACCATTTATTAGACTCTCCACCACTCATGATATCTCATCTCCTTATCAGTGCAGTATTTGTTGTCATCCACACCAAATGCACAGTTTAGCAGCAGGTCAGAATGTATGTTGGCATGCTGTGACTATCATTCCCTACCTAACACTCCCTACCTTCTCTCATCTACACTCCTTAACCAGTCCATCAACACTATTCATCAGCTGCTCACTTGTAAGTGCAGTATTTGTCATCATCCAAATACCTTAAAATGGACTGGTTGACGGCAGATTTTTTAAAAGGCAAACAATTTATTTGGGTGATAAATGTGCTGAATTTTCCTATGATATAGTTAATTTGACAAACAAAAGTAAGAATTTGGAGACAGAAGTCTTCAAAGTTGCACAAAAAGAGGTTGATGGCAGCGTGAGCCTCGAGTGGCTGTGACGTCATAGGCCTATACACCCCGAGACAAAACACGACTGCGATCGCCAGCTGTGTGATTATGGTTCTGCTGATTAGCCAAACTCTGCTTCGTCCTGGCCAAGCCAGCAAATAACCACCACTGGTGCTTTGTTCCACTGTGCAAGAACACAAGGAGAGTCACACCAGAAAAAAGATTTATCACTGTTTCAAGGGATGATACCCAGGCAGCTGTGGTGGTACGGAGTACACCATTGCTGCTGTTGCTGATGATGATGATAAGATTTGCCACACGGATGTGGCACGGGCTCAGGGTGGAGAGCCCGTAGTAGGTGAACTGCAGATGGAAGGCAGGTGAACTAGCTTCAGCTAGTGTAGACCGTGATGTTTTAATATAGCGCGGACGACGTAGTCTAAAATGGCCACGTCGTCGGCATGGCTCTCGCTCGTCACAAGCAGACACTCGGCGTGGCGGTCGTGAAACTGCTGACGGCGTACGTGGAGGCGGTAGAGGGAGTCTGTCACGTCAGAGAAATTGGCCTGATGGTATCGATCTTGCTGTTCAAAGATCTGATCCACTGAGAGAGACTCGAGATGGACGCGAGTTTCCTCTCTCAGTGGAGGGAGTCGGGCCAAGACTTCCTGACGGCGGTCAGCAGTGGTGGAGGCAGGCGGTGGAGGTGGAGGAGCGGTGGTGGTGGAGGCAGGCGGTGGAGATGGTGGAGGAGACGTGGGATGGTCTGTCTCCATCTCAACCGGTGGTGGAGGCCCGCCTTTCTTCCCCTTCCTCTTTTTCTTCTTTCTCCTCGGCTCGCCATCAACAGCAGGTGGAGGAGTCGAGGGCAGGAGGTCCACTTCTTCCCTGTCAGTGGAGGGGACGGGAGAAGGAGCTCTTTCCTCGGCTGCTGACGGCGAGCAGAGGGAATCAACAGTAGGAGCTGGCTGGGCTGTCTCGGTGGGCGGTGCAACAATGGTAGTGGCGGTGGCAGCAGATGCTCGATTGAGAGGAGCATCGAGCTGCAGCCTGATCCGCGGTGTTGGGCGGGGTCTAGGAGGCTGCAGCTTGGGGGCGCGACGCTCCTGGCGAGGGGCAGTGTGGATATCGCGGGCAAAGCACTGCGGGATGACAATGCGCGGAAGCCCGTTCTTCTCAAAAATCTGTGGGAGAAGAACAAGCATCGCCGCCTTATCACCACCGCAAAATGCTCAAGCCATCGCGACACACATAGTGACTATCGCGTCAATCTCCCCAGAGCATCGAGGGTCCCTGGGCTGACGATCCCAGGCCGAGGGGCGCCGCCGTGCAGGAGCAGAGCCCTGCACAGCTGCACCTTGAGGCACGGTAACGTTAATAGCCTCAGGACCCTTCGGTGTTTGTAGGAGATTGAACACAACAGCCTCTCCCTCACGCAACGGGCATTTCCGGCCCCGTGAATTGGTTACTTCGAGCTTCAGACGGTGCACAAATACATCGGCGCCAGTGTCCCGGCGCCGAATGAATCCGTACCCCATCCTCACGTTGTACCATTTCACGGTGCCGGAGGTGGTGTGGGCCCGTGGTGGCTGGAGACCTGCTGAAGTATTAGCCCCCCTCAACGGGTCGAAGGCTGTAGCAGGTGGAGAGGACGTCGCGGGAGTAGATGTTGCTTCCATCGCTGCTGCACTGGGAATCCTGCTGTTGCGAAGTGATTCGACTAAATACTAAATTGACTGTCATTTACCGAATCGGCACTTTTAAAGGGAAAATATTATAATTTCTATCAACATATAAGTTCATGCACAACTAACTATCTGAAATCCGGTAAAACAAATTGTGCTTAATATGACTTAATAAAAAATCAGGTATCAGAGATAAAATGTGCTAAGGTAGCAGATGTTTCACCTTCAGATCAACATGCATTGACAGACTTCCATTTTGCATAAATATTGATTTAAGCACAAATAAATGGATTTACACTGTTAATCAATATTTACACAAAACACAAGTCTGTCAAGGCAAACTGTCAGGCTAGAGGTAAAACACTTCTACTAACTTCAGCAAATTTTTGCTCTGAATCCTGAATTTTTATTAATAGTCAAATTGACCACATATTTTTGACCAGATTTCAAATAATTAGGTGTGTATGAACCTATATGGTGATAAAAATTATATCTTAACATACACAGCTTAACCTAACCTACCAGTCACTTGTCAAGGAAAATGAACCCTAACTTTGACTTAAGTCATTGTAAGGGATGTGAAATCTTTTTCTCCAGATCAGACTGGCTGTTACTAAAAAGATGTTCAAACATCACCAGTACATAAGACCAGGAAATCAGATAACCAAATATTCCACAGGTGTCTAGCTGTATACGGTCTGGCCTATCTAGGAGGAAAAAACATTGAAATGTTTCGGTCTTTGTGACATCTCCCCTATGTAATACTGCCCGTTTTCTGGGCTATATGCACCTGGAGTAAGGATCTAGCAATACTTATACTGAATCAGTTCATTAATCACTTCATTACGACTTTATCATATCTAAACTTGATGCCACCGAGTTGTCCTACAGGTACCTGGTTGTCGCAAGGTTCGCCGTCACTACTAGTCTCTAAAACTAACAAAACTATTCACTTAAGCACACACATAGCATACTTCATCATTAAGAAAGCTATCGCACTAAGTCTTACTTGCCAATCATGATAATAACAGCTGAATATCACAGAAACCTTCCCTTTACTGGTATATGATTCCCAGGAATTGTTGTGAGTGGCGGGCAGCTGTGGCCCCCAAATGGGTTGTAACGTCACAGTGAGGGTGTATGTTTCACACGAGGTACGATAATCTCCAACTTTCTATCTATTCTGTCTATTGCCAGACGCCTCAATCCCGAACGGGGTGGCCACAAACAAATCGCCTCCACGTCACTCTGTCCCCTGCCATTTCACTACCACGCTCCCAACTCACACCCCCCTCTCTCATATACCTCTCCGCTCCATCCCTCCATCTCATCCTCAGCCTCCCCCTCCCTCTCTCCCCCTCCACCTCACTCACATACACTCTCCTCGTCAGTCTTTCACTCTCCATCCTCTCCACATGCCCAAACTCCAACTTTGATTTACTATTTTTCTTCATAAATATTAAATCGGAGAGAAAAATTAATGATACTCCACTGATTACGAGTGACCATTCTACTACTATATTTAACTTGTACACGACTGTCAACAAGTCTATTGTATCATGATCTCAAGTGTAATATACTGTATAGCAAGGTATCGTTGTACTCAAGGGGCAAAGCAGTCCTCTAATGCAACCATCTACTGGGTATCACTTACAATATCCCTCCACTTTGGTGTTATCCATGTTCTAGAAAAAAAAAAAAAAATTGAAAGAGCACAGCAATCCTTTAATGGAACCATCTTTTACTTACGGTATCCCTCTTCCTTATTAGCGCAGTATTTGTTGTCATCCACACCACATGCCCGGTTCAGCAGTGGGTCAGACTGTATGTCAGCACGCTGTGACTGTATCATGTTAGCCAGGTGTACACGACAGTCTTCTTCCTTCACACGACCCTGCTCCAGTGCCAACTTCAAGCACTCCTCCATGTGACCCTCTGTCTCATCAACGCACAACACCTTCATCTGTACAGCAGCAGAAATATCAACATTATCATCATCATTAGAAACAACAACCATCATCACTGTCATCACCACCATAATCATCTGAATATTAGATACATAAATCAGTAACTTTGAAGGGAGACTCAAAGGGAATTGGAGGAGGAACTTAGAATGGGATAACACCACCACCACTATTTTCATTTTTATATAAAAAATAAGTAAAGACTTGGACAGTGATGGATGAGGATATCCATAAGCTCAAATGTAAAGAGATTAGAATGATTAGATGGAGGAAGTGTTGTGAATCCTTGTATAACAGCCCTGTGGGGGTTAGGGTTGTCAATGAAAAGGTGAGAGGAAGGATGGGACTTGAATGAATCAGTGATGCAATGAGAAGGGATAGACTAAGATGGTTTAGGTATGTGGTGAGGATGGGAGATGACAATTGGGTGTGGAGGGTGAAAGGTTTGAACACTATGGACAGATTTGCAAGGGGGGGAAAAGAAAAGGGACAAGGTCACAGACCGTAACTTTAGAGATGAAGGTCTGAAAGAAGAGGCTGCTTGTGATCACACAGAGTGGATGGCCACCATCAGGTGACCAAAGCCAATGCACACAAGCATGATGGAGCCTTTATAAATGAGAGAAGAAAAAAAATGTACACAAAACTGTGAAACAAGGGACAAGAGGGAACTAAAAAAGAACGTTGCAAGGAATAACTATACAGTAATACTAATGTACTTCATTATTATCAACCTCACACTACTTCCCACTAAAAAATTGAATGGTGGGATCCACAGGAGAAAACAACTGTACAAAAGGAAAAGATAATTTTATCATTATCATAACTAAACCTGCTACATCCATGGGACAGGGGAGATGGAGATCATGATGCAACAGAAAGCATTATGTACCCACTAGCCTACAGACGAAGTAGCATTAAGATCAGAAACAATTCATTACCATCACCATAACCCTACTTCCTCCTAAAAAATGGGGTGGCCAGGACCAAGAAATAGACGCAGGAAAGCAGGGAAGTGGGAGAGCTATCAGGGGAGTTCGTTTTCGTTTTGTTTTCATTTTTGAAGGCTCCAACATGCTTGCATGCGTAGGCCTTGGTACCTAATGGTGGCTCTCCATGCTGCTCGATCTCTGGCAGCCTTCCTGTTCAATCCCTTAACCCTTAAGTCACACTTAATGACCTCATCCCATGTCTTTCTCGGTCTGCCCCTCCCAACCCCTCCCCCAATACAGTAAGACCTCACTATAATGGACTAATTGGGGCTCAGGCCAGTCCAAAATATGCGAAATTCCGATAAAAGCGACATCCGGACTTACCCCTGCAAATCCGGACTTTTTCCGATATATCAGACATTAGTCCGGATTGCATCAGTGGTTTTCACCACCATTGCAGTATTGTACTGTGTTATACCTTCACTACATTAATCAAATGGTATAATAATACTGTACTGTGCACTGAAAAACATGTCTTTTACTTGTCTTACTGTGGTGAACATAGCTGACGTTGTCAGGCAGTCCGGACTGCTTTCTGGCTTTATCGGACTTTTTCCGATATATAGGAGTTTAGTCCGGTAGATCCTCGAGTCCAATAAAAGCGAATTCCGGTCTACTGAAGTCCGTTATATCGAGGTTTTACTGTTTTAACATTTCTCACCCTCTGTACCCAATTATCATCCCCCATCCTCTCCACATGTCCAAACCACCTCAGCCTACCTCTCCTCATCACAACACCAATACACTCCAGTCCCATCTTACCTCTCAACTCTTCCATCGTAAACCCAGCCCCCAAGGCATTGCACGCATGGATGCACTACACATCCACCTAATCATTGTCATTTCTGTACGTTTAAACCTGCGAATATGCTCTTTCTTTACTGCCAAGGTCTCACTACCATACAGCATCACACTCCTAACACATGCTGCATACAAAGATCCCTTAGCATATAAGGAGAGTCCTCTCAATGTCAGGAAAGGCAACAGCTCCCTGAACTTCTTCCAATCACTTCTCACCCTAGCAACCGAGCTAACTCCAGCCCCACCTCCAGCACATAACATGTCTCCCAAATAAAAAAAACTCCTCCACACACTCAAGAGACTCACCAGCAAGTTCAATCCTTTCACGCCTAACAATCTTCACCTGCTCTCCCCGACACGCCGCACACATAAAATCAGCATTATCTCGCAGTCTACCTCTAATACCACTACATCTCTTGTACACCCATTTATCACAAACACTACACAAGAGGGAATTACTTCCCACACCTTTGTGGCAAACTGCACATGGCCACTCTCCCTCTCCTCTGATTGTACCACCACCAACCTTAGATATCATCACTTTTGTTCTATCTGCATTTACCCTTAAGCCCTTGTGCCCCATACCATCTCTCCACTTCTTAAATCTTTCCTCCACCTCCTTTTCATTCTCTGCAATCAACACCAAATCATCAGCATACAACATCTCCCATGGGAGTCCACCTCTGAAGTCACGTGAGAGGGCTTCAAGCACCATGATAAACAACACAAATTCTCCAACCTTACCTCAACACATTACATGAATGGTTCACCACAAACAGACTCAAAATAGCCCCAGCCAAATCTACAGTGACCCTTCTCACAAACTGGACAGCAGAACACAGTCACATTCCACACCTCACCTTAGACAACATTCCCCTACCACACACACACACACACAAAATCCTTGGTGTAACATACAATACATCAATGTCATTTAAACAACACATCACAAACATCAAAAATAAATTAACACCTAGACTCAATGCCTTGAAGTCACTTTCCCATACAACATTTGGACACAACAAAGAAACCACCACCACAGTATACAAACAATATATACGTTCAGTGATGAATTATGCAAGCCCTGCTTGGGCTCCTAACCTCACTAAAACACACTACAACACTCTTCAGACTATACAAAACAAGGCCCTAAAAATAATCACAGGCTGCACAGCTACAACACCTGCAGACCACCTACACCAAGAAACCAAAGTCCTCAAAGTCAAGGATTATCTAGACATGAGAGGCACCCAAACTCTTGCTGCAGCCTCCACAAACCCACAGCATCCACTACACTACATGGCAGCACATCCACACACACCAAGGAACATCAAAACAACACCCAGCACACGATATCATACACAAATACTATCATCTCTTCCCCCCTGCCTGCCTCAGACCAGCTTCCAGAAGCATATTCATACTCAAATCACTCGCTGCTCCATTCAGTCACTCAAAGACAACACACAGCTGCATGCACGGCCTCCTGATATCCATCCTTCTGAATCCTGTCTCCCCCGTGAGGACAGGGTCCACCTGGGCAGGCTGAGATGTGGGCATCATCCAGCCCTCTTGAGTTATCAGAAGAGGCTGGATGACTCCGTCGCTGATGCCTGTCCAGGATGTAACACAGCACCCCACACTATTAAGCACATCATGGAAGACTGCATTGCACACAATCACCTACGCCAACAACACAATATACACTCCTTGAGAGCTCTGTGGGAAAGCCCAGTCTCTGCCATGGCCTTCCTTAGGGACTCGGGGCTGTTCGGCGAGACTGTCTAGGGAACAACTACTACTACTACTACAACAAGGGACTCAAAACTGACCCCTGATGCACACCAACATTCACGGAAAACTCATCACTCAAAACTCCATTCACTCTTCCCTGGGTGC
>JAGKTI010006077.1:25630-38772 GCA_018397915.1 Birgus latro | reverse complement strand
CACACACACACACACACACACACACACACATTGTACGGCAATATCGTCATGTTACTGTATGCATGATTTGTTAGACTTTTTATTTAAGCTGCATTAGTTCAACATACCTGTTTGTTGTGCTCGCGGCATGATACATGAAATACTGGCATATTACAGAAATCGCATGCTGTGTGTGTTACGAAAAAAAGAAAAAAAAAAAGAATACTGCTGGTTAGATGCAGAAAGGCACCTCATATACCGTAATGTTTTCAAGTTCATTTGACTTTTTCTGGCCTCTCCTGTCTGATTTAATTAATCATGGAAATTAATCTTCACCACTGAAATACTTCTCAGTTATATCCTGCTCGCTCTGTCCTCTCACAAGTTTCTCGTCACAGTTTCACGAGTAGGTTCATTTCTCTCGTTATGTCTGCCAGCGAACCTCTTTAAGCGCTAGATTCTTTACGAGTTATTTGCCAGATTCTCAGAACTACTAGAGACGCGTGGGAAACTGTGAACTAATTTTTTCTGGTCCAGGATTACATCGACCTCCTTCTTTCTCTCGTTTTAGGTCAGTAGCCCCTTCTGACACTTCCTGGCAAGGAGAATGGGGAAGCGAGCAGAAATCTAATAAATACCAGTGAGGTAAAACTGAGGAGTTAAATTACGATGCTTGTAGGTACTTAGGTGTCTTTCTTCTCAGCCTCTTACATTATCATCTTGTAAAAGTGAATTTATTGCTCATTTTGGAGGTGTTGGAGGGGCCGAGGCTTGACTTCCGTAGTGTAAATCATTTAAGTCGTAGACCACATTTCTTCCTGGTCACGTATTGGATTTGAGTCATGGCGCTTTACCTCAAGCTCATGTCTTGTTTGTATGTACAATGTATACTACATATGTAGACATGGCTACATATCTTGCAGTATAAATTGTACAGTAGGTACAAATAAGATATACTACATATATGTTACATATATACACATTGTATTTATATGACATAAACGTACAAAGAAATAATAGGAACACTTCTGGGTCCCCAAAGCTTCAATCAACCATGTTACTGCGGTGACATTATACCAACACTTACAGCTGCTCTAAAACTGACGATAATTCATTGCAAATAATGGCCGAGAAGTAGTCACTCTGAACACTCAAATCCTGGCCAACCATATCTTCTCCCACCCTGCTTCACCCTTCTTCGTCCAGCCCTGCTCTCTCTCTCTCTCTCTCTCTCTCTCTCTCTCTCTCTCTCTCTCTCAGCTATGATCGAGGGGCATTTCCTTTTTTCCCCAGTGGTAGAAATGACTGGACAATTTGGCTCAGTTGCTAAGTCGTCATTACCCTGTAGATTGATTAGAAGACAGAAAACTAGTGTGCAGGAGCTTGCTTGTACAGTCATGCAGGGAGCGAAGCTTTACATCCTTCCCAATTAAAAGTTGTGGGAAATCTGACAACCACAGTGGGCAAGAAAATGTGTTCGTTTGCATGTGACCGGATATGATAACCTGAGTCGTACATCCCCAGTGGTAGCATTTTATAGATATATACAAGTGCATTCTCCCATACTGCATGTTAATATTTTTCAGCATGACAGTGGTGTGTTCTGCATACCACAAATGATGGAAAATAAACCCTGAGTTGACGTTATACTATCACTTGATTCGATCACAAATCCTTCTGCCACCTATCTTGCTTCTGGGGAATATATCGTGTAGAATGAGGCCAACTTGTCATCATTCATCATGGATTCATGTTTGTAGGCCTATTAATAAATCTTAAGTCTGCAAGTGGGTGGTGTGATTGTGTTGGCGATATCTGGTTCTTTTGCATTCGTCCCAACTATATTTGGCAAAAGAGTTTGATTTTTGTCTTTTAGGTTTCTGAGTAGCGAGGTTTGGATTAATAGCAGTTGAGTGCAAATGAGGAAAGTGTGCATGAATAATCACGGCACCAGAGTTGTATCGCACCCCTAGAGTGTGAGGGTCGACATCATGGTTTTATTTCGTACGAGTAAGTGTCTCAAGAGTGACCTAATGTACATGAAGCGGACGTGTGGATGGTAGGCTATCATTTGTCTGTTGAAATCAACAGTTTCGAAAATCTTACTAATAAGTAAATGAATATACGACACATTTCTTTGGTCTTTATTGAAAACATATCTTGTTTTCCTCATCTTGTATCTGAATCTCATCAGTTCCATCGAAATATATAAAATGGGCGATTAGGTCTGGATACTTATGAGAGATTGTTTATTGATCCGTTCTGTAGGTGACATGTGAGACGCCCTTTTTACGGCAGGGCGGTTCTTGAGTAGTAGATGGGAAATTTTGCAGGTCTTGTACCAAGTGATTAGCGCAATACTTACGTTAGGATCTGTGCATTTGACAGCTTTATGATCGATATTTTTCATCGTTCTCTCGTCAGTTCTATACTCTGTAGACATGTAATTTTTGTAGTACAAAGTGATTATTTCGTTACTGAGAGAAGGGGAGCTGTACCTCGAGTACCATTTGTTAACTATATTTTACGTCTTCCTCGTCGCTATTCCGATATCTATTGTTAACGAGAACTTGCATAAGCCTTTCCAACTCTGAAAGAACACTGCTCCATGAGGAACAGCGGGTGAGGGCATGGCGGACGTAGCACTAGTGGTGGAGCGTAAATATCAATGAGGGCATTCACTTTTGCCGTTGAGACATAGTCCTTTAATGGATGATATTACGTAGACTGCAGTTGTGAATCCACAGTCGCGGCCGATCACTAGACAATCGAGGAAGGGGAGGTGGCCTCGGGTAGACTCTTCGAAAGTGAAATTTAGGCAGGAGGCGTAGATGAGGCGATGTCCGAGGTTCTGAAGTTCTTGGATGTCCTTTACCCTAACGAAAATATCGTCGACATAGATAGATAGATAGACAGATAGTTACGTATGTATGTATATAAACTCTGAATAATTTTATTCACTTTGAGAGACTTTGAGAGACTTGTACTTGTCAATTGGAATGATTATATATACCTTTCATCAAACCCGTCACTACAGACTTCACCCCTAAAATTAAGAAATGTATAATCTGTGCGTAGCATGCGTAAACTCAAACGTGATATCCTTGGGTTGGAGGAGTTGACTGTTGAACGGCTGTTGAATTATGGCTCACTGCTGACTTTTCCTTTAATTTCTTTAACTCTTTTTTCCCCTTGATTAGTCAGACTGACAGCACAGGAGGTAGGTGAGAGGGGCGGTGGAAGGACAGGAGTGGGTGTAGGTGAGGGGCACGTGTAAGGCCAGAGGTGTTTGGTGTGAGGGTCGGTAAGGATAAGTGAGAGTGTAGGAGATATGACTGGTGGGAAGAAGGGTAAGGGGTAGGTGCAAAAGGAGGTGACAGAGCAGGTAAAGTGCAGGTCAGGGACAGGTATGGAAGCAGGTAAAGGCCAGATGAGAAGGCAGGTAAGGGCCAGGTGAGAGAGCAGGAAAGAGTCAGTTAAGAAACCAGGTAGAGGCCAGGCGAGAAGGAGAGCAAGGGCCGGGTGAGAAGGCAGCTAGGGACCAGGCGAGACGGCAGGTAATGGCCAGGTGAGAAGGCAGGTGAGAGCAAAATGAGAAGGTAGATAAGGGCCAGGTGAGAGGGTCAGGTGAGAAGGCAGGTAAAGGCCACGTGAGAAGGTAGGTAAGGGCCAAATGAGAAGGTAGATAAGGGCCAGGTGAGAGGGTAGGTAAGGGCCAGGTGAGAAGGCAGGTAAAGGCTACGTGAGCAGGCAGATAAGGGGCAGGTGAGAGGGTAAATGAAGGCCAAGTGAGAGAGCAGGTAATGGCCAGGTGAGAAGGCAGGTAATGGCCGGGTGAGAAGGCAGGTAAAAGCTATGTGAGAAGATAGGTAAGGGTCAGATGAGAAGGCAGGTAAAGACCAAGCGAGAAGGCAGGTAAAGGCCAAGTGAGAAGATCGGTAAGGGTCAGGTGCAGAGATAGGTAAAGGTCAGTTGACAATGCAGGTAAGTGCCAAGTGAGAAGGCATATAATGGTCAGATGAGAAGGTAGGGAATGATCAGGTGAGAGGGCAGGTAAGGGGCAGGTGTGAAGGTAGGTAAAGATAAGGTGAAAGATCAAGTTAGGGGTGGCTATAAGGGGAGCTAAGAGGACAGGTAATGGGAAGATAAGGGTCTTGTATTGACCGGCGAGTGGCAGGTGAGAGAGCAAGTATGGGGCAGGCGTAGGGCAGGTGAGAGAGCAAGTATGGGGCAGGCGTAGGGCAGGTGAGAGGGCAATAAAGGGGACGATAAGGGTCTGTTAATGGCTGGTAAGCGGTAAATGAGAGGGCAGGTAAGGGCAGCGTAAGATGACAGTAGAGACCCTATATCGATACAGTCGCTAGAGGACAGGAAAGAGGCAAAATGGGAGGGCAGGTAAGGGAGTAAGAGTGAAGGTGAGGCTGCTAATGAAAGGATAAATAAGAGGCTAATTGGCAAGTCAAGTGAAGGGTATGTGACAGGGACTGTAAGATGACAGAGTGTGAGATACGAGTGGCTGAACAGGTCGGATGGATACTAAGAAGAGAGAAATAAGGTCACAGGATAAAGTTAGATGTCAGGTTCTGTGATCAACTGTAAGAGGCTGGTGTTACATAATAATGGAATCCAGCGACATATCATTTTCACACTTGACTGTTATATTCGGTAGCAGCATAAACAGTCCCGGCATGGAAGGATTTGCGAGTGAAATGGTAATGTGACCGGGACGTGATGCTTGTCCCCATTCTAGGATATCAGGGTACTTGTACCCCACACAGAAGAAACCAGGAGGGGTTATGTCTTTTTTGGCTACCACAAGGCAGATTTTATTGAGCTGTAGTAGTGAAGAGATTTGCAAGGATATGTTTAGCTTCTTCTAGTTCGAAAGGTCTTCCCATAGCTTAGAATGTCGTCTGGATATAGCAAAAAAAATAAATAAATAAATTAAGCAAAGCAAGTAGATCGTCATAGTGAAAGAGCAAAGCTGCTGTGCCGTGGACAAAAATAAATTGACTTACATGTGGTGTTATGGCTTCAATACCTATGTTGCTGTTAGTCTGAATTATTTTAATATACATTTAGCGTTGTTAGTTTACAGCTTAATTTGTGCATAAAAATGAAAAGACGACAGAAGTAGAAGCCTATCCATATCTACAAGAACATTTTTATCCCTAAGAAGAATGGCAAAATACAAGGAGTCCATTTAACGCACACAACCTGCAAAACATTCATTATGTGCCAACTGCATAGTGTCGCTGGACCTCTGTTCCGACTATCAGCAAGATACTCGTATGTGTATTTCAGCAGTTGAGATCCTGCATATAAAATGGCGACTCTTTTGTTAACCATTAATTAATTTGGAATCAGACTGCATTCAGTCAATGTCACACACACACACACACACACACACACACACACACACACACACACACACACACACACACACACACACACAGGCAAAAAAAAAAAGATAAATGTTTAGTATGCAAATGCAGTACTTTGCCAGCACAATTTTTTTTACATGAATCACGTCCTATACAACGTCTTTTTAAGTGATTAGGTGATTAGGTGAAGATATGAAAGCGGGAGGACTAGACAGACTATAGGGAAAGCTTTCTCTAGTTATGTAAGCAAATAGAGAATCGGATCACGGAGTTACGAACTAAGACCACAATCATGCATAGGAAAATTTTAAGACTCTGGATCTGAAGGCAGAGGATATAACACTTCAGCAAAGATACAGTTAAACCTCATTTGCATGATATGAAAATAATTGCCTGTTCTTCCCATATAATATGGCGTTTTGCCACACACAGTGTAAACTTGACTTATAAATCAACGATGTTTTTTTTTTTTTAGAGGATACTTGGTCCGTGGATTTATATGCCGATCTTGCCCTCCACCAAGTCAAGGGTTTCCGCGTGTTGTTGCTTACACCTCTCATAATACTGCAATTGCCTTTTGTCGAACATTTTCTTTATATAACCACTTCTTCATATCAGCACCCTCACTTACTTAATACATAGAATAACAAATGTATATCAATTTGCAAAGCTTGGGATCATCATAACTGCAGATCGTATCCAGTAGCCATGTGATGGGGTGATTTGTGTCCTTGAAACACCTTTGTAAACACTCATTACAGACTATATAAAGGCGTTGTGATGTTTGCAGTATAAATAGTAATACCAGTGGTAACGACAGTGGTATTGTAACATGTAACACAGCCTCATAATACCCCTCTGAGGTGTAAGCCTGGGACTAGGCTGCAGTAACCCAGGACTTTACATAGTAGGAGGGATTCAAAGTGGCAGCCACTTCTTGTGATATGATCTGCCAGTAAAACGCTAGACAGAATGCATGGCAGCTTCGAGTGAGATTATTTGTTGCTGTTGCTTAACTACAGTCCACCTGAACAAGTAGACCCGTCGACCGCAGATACACAAGCACCTCAATAAGGTTGTAACATAGTATCCCTAAACCTCTGTGTTGTGTCTGTGTCTTGTGCTGTGCTCCATAATGCATAAAATGTCGTGTGGGCCTGGCACTTGTCATCAGTGATTCTATCCAATCCATATCTAAGATGATATATTAGGAGGGCTTATTTAAGCTTAGTTAGGTAAACCTGAACAGCAGTTTTTAGGAATACCTCTGTGCATCAAGTGGGTATACTGTGTTTCTTCATTGCTAATATAGGAATGGCTGGAGGTGTTGATGAAAAGGGCCCGGTAATGTTTTTTTGGTGATGGATTTATGTGCCAAGCTGTATTGTGTGGCTCTGTCATAATGACACAGGTGTTGTGTGTTAGCACAGGCTGCAGCAAGGAAATGTGAGCCTCTCATATCCAAATATTCTCTGACAGGGAAGATATTAAAATCGGTGTATAAGTAGGTTATTAGCAGCAGTACTGCTGCAGTGATGATTCATAAGTCGTTGTTTTGCATGGTGTGTAAGGTATTATAGTGGGTGTTAGGATGGGACTCCATGCCAGGACAACATGAAGCATCACTTGAGTTGATATATAATTTGGAGAGTAGAGAGAAATTATCTTTTTGATGTTTAGAATTTGTCTGTTGCTGGTGTTCTGCTTCTCTAGTTAACCTGATCGAACAGACCTGTCAACCGCAGGCACGCCCCCGCCCCCGCAGGACTGTCGTGTGCAGCTCCTCGCCACATGCGAGGGGCAGAAATTGCTGCGGAAGGGTCTTGGGTGGACGCCGCATTTGCGTCTCTCCATCCAGTTAACCGGGGTACCAATGAAGGCTCCACGTCTCCCCGTTATTTAGCTATACAGTATGGTTACCACCCAAAATAGTAAATGGTTTCCTGAGTTACAGGAAACCATTTGGCTTGTCACGCAGTGTAGAGCCACCTGAAGTGGAAAGAAGAGTAAGAGTTATGAAGAGTGACTGGAAGGATGGGAGAAATCGGAAGAGAGGAGGAGAGACAAAAAAAAAAAAAAATGACAATGAAATGTGATGGCGCCCCAACATACCACCAGTCTGCTGTAGGTTCCTTTCGTCTGGGAGTGTATCGCCTCCTGATGTTTTGTATGTGGTCTCTGAAGGTGTGTCCTGGGTTATGTAACACTCCAAGGATCATGGTTGAGGGAGTATGTGGCATATGTATGGCACAGGTACATTGTTAATTGTGATGTTATAGGTGTATCTGTGCTGGTGATTGTCGATGATGCAAAGGTGTGGTGAGATGGTGACACGATGAACTCAGTAAAGAACACAAAGAAAGAGGTTGTGTGTTCCGTGTCTGATTTCATGCTGAAAATCTGTAGTCATTTTTGCGTGTTTTTAATGTTTTTAATGTACATCATTTCATCCTACGTTGTGAAGTAAAGACCTATGCGTTCGTTCATTTTCTCACTGTCATATTCAGTTCGTTCAGCGACCTCATGGACCTGTTAAGATTGATTCTGAAAATGAGTCCAAACCCACAAAACCGCTAGTTATTATTTTACTTGATTCCATTCATTAAAATAGTAATATTACCTTTATCCTGAGGTTCTCATATGTATTTCGTTGCAGCTAAAAAAAAAAAAATGTACAGAGTCATCGTATCTTCTTGGCTGAAGCTGGAACCTGACTTTGCTGACCAGCCCCGACGTTCCGTACTAGTCGTTGCCGATGGAATAAAAATTCCCATTGGAAAATGTGGTCATAAAGCAGCTTGGTAGGCAGACGTGCAGTGTCAGCCACATTATTTAAGCTGGAGCTAAAAACAAACAAACAAACAAACAGCCAAATATAAGGTAAAACTGCTTTTCAACAGTCAGAGCAGAGGAAGGGAGGCACGACAGGCGCTGTGCTTACAATGCTGTGCTCCATCCAATTTGTCCACAGAGTCACAGCTTTCCTGATAATCGCCTTTGACTGCTAAGATATTTTTCTTTCTATTGACTAAATGTTGATCTTCACAGGTTATGCTCATATTTATTCTAAACTTTACGCAGATATTCTGTGTTTCTCGGATGATGGCTGAGAGGGTGCAGCTTTATGGATAAGTTGGCTGGCGCGGAATATAACACATACGGCTGTGGTCAAAAATTCCTTTTCATCGTCTCGAAACTGCGTCATTGAATCATAATATATCATATACAATAGCTTAAATGCAGATGCGTAAACGAAAAATTGTCCCCAGCTGTACAGTAAAAACTCAGATGCATGAAACTGCCTTATCATTCTTTTCACTAGGAAAACTTTTATAAGAAAGGTTCTTTCTTATGTCAGAAAGTTTTACTCAGGTTGGGGGAGAGTGAAGATGTAACATACAATAACCGTCAATCCCTTCACCACGACAGTGACTCATTATATCTTTGCTAAATTCAAATGATTACATTCAGCTTAGGGGAGACCTCTCCCACTGAGGGGATCAATGTAAGGGAATCATGAGATAACAAGAAGCGCTGCCCATACTGTAATATCCTCAGAACTCACAAGATCTTGAGCTGCTCTCAAATCGATAACCATGGCCTAATCCCATCACCTCACGAGAAGGCTGAGGACCACGCCTACTTCACGGTTATCTCCTTCATTTAAGCCGATATTGCCTTAATCTTCCTCTAGTTGCCTATGAGTAATTGCACAAACGGGTTTAGAAGTGGCCTCTGTATCTGTGTCTGTCTGCCACATGCAAGCTGAACACCGGTGTCTAGAGCAGCAGCTTAGCAAAATTGCTTTAATTTTGCTTTGCGGTGGCTATCTACGGATGATTATATTCAACTGGTTAAGGAAATGGTTGTCTTGCGAAAAAAAAAAAAAAAAACTACCTCCATTAATCCCCGCAGGCAGATGGTGACTAGTTTATTTTGTTATTGTATTTGGCTCAGAGGAGACCTGTTTAAGTGAAAGTGTTCAGCGATACACTGCGTATTCTGTCACATTATATCTCAGTGACCCTGCACATCAGTGACGCTTTACAACGAACCCTGATAAAATAACAAACTCCTGTTGACGCCTAATTGCGTCTGTAAAACAGTCGCTGTTACGTGCCTCGCTACCACGTTTAAGCTAAGGGAAAATTTCAGGGGTGATCATAAGCCATCACTATAACAACCAATTAAACCCAACGATCAAAAACCACTCACCTGATTGGATGTACTGCGCAAAAGAATTAATGTAAAGTAAAATCTCTGTCAATATCTCCGTTACATATTCCACTTGAATCCTTCTCTACTGACCAAAGTCAGTGTGATGGCGTGATGTGTCCTAAAAGTACCTGAAATAACCTAACCTGACTGATATTTGGCTGTACCAATCTTTTTGATTCTCAATAAGGCCGAAACACATTTGAATGGGTAAAATAAATTTAAGATGAATGAACTAGAAGCTGCATGAAGGTATGTGAATGGGTTTGACGTTCTCTGAAAGAAAGAACAAAAATTAAAGATTATGAATCTAATTCTGGTCAGAGAACCTGAACTGAGTTGCATGGACCTAAACTGATCTGGCTATGCTCTAGTGGACGTAATTTGACCTTGAGCCAGCTGGATTTGAATTTTCTCTAATGCAATGAAACACAACCAAATCATCAGCCAAAGTAATGGATGTTTCGGATGACTGGGTTTTCACCAAACGTTGGGGAGATTCTTACTGTATAGATGTGGTAAATTATGTTGTTACACTACCTCAGAAACGCATTAACCCAAATCTTAATCTGACCACCAGTTCGGAATCTCAGAAGTGAAAAAGAGATATTGGGCAGGGCTGTGCCTCAATAAAACTAAAAGCAATGAGAGATTTACTACTGTAATTATTCATCTTTCATACCAGTCGAATACTTTTTCGGTCTCACATAGTTAATTCTACGGTCTGACTACGATCTATGACAGCTTTGTTACACAGTCAAAGAGTTTTCATTCATCTGCCAACACCAAGAAAATTTATCATTTATTCCTGTATCTGGACAAGGATCATTCTCAAATTCTGGTCAAATTTTCTTGACTCATTGTCCACATATTCACAAAATTTTATTAAAATCCGATACAAACTTTTTGAGATACCATGTACACAAACAGGCAAGCAGACAAGGGAAAATATAAGCTTTGGTTCAACACCGCTGGAGGAAATAATAAGCACTGTTTCTACTTTGGTTGTTATTGGACCTGAGCGATTTTCCCGCATTTGTGTCCGTATTCTGAATGTAGAAATGATCAGGCTGATCACATAATATTTTACTTTAACCCATCACGTCCCGGCCGATTTTCCACCACTGACCCTCCCCCCCCACCCCCCCCCCAATCCCGACCAACCTTGGAGATTTTTTTTTTTTTTTTGGCTCAAACCTCCGCTTTTGGTGAGAAACATTGAAAATTCTTAGAGAAATCGCCCTCCTGAGCTTACAGGTGAGAGTACTCTTACATTTTCATGCTGTATGAGGGTACATGGCTTCAAAGAAAACGAACTAAGGGAGGGTTAACTAATTCAAGCCACTTTAAATTACATATTTATTTATTTATTTGGTACGAATTTATATGTAGTACAAGAGTATATTGGTTTTCACACTATAATATAGGTGATATAAGCGTTGTTCACTCACCAAACACATCAACATATGGCACCTTCCTTTACTACATTACCATCTCATCACTTCTGTGTTTCTTCCTCTAGCTTGTTCCTTCCTTTGTTCTCCACCTCAGGATTCACTTTCACCATGAATTTCGTCATTGGAGGGACTGTTGCGCGACATGTCTTTACTGGCCAGGTCACTGCTAACAGGTGAATTGCCGAAAAAATGGCATGTGAGGGGAAGGGGGGGTCAGGTGGGGCCAGGCAGTATACCACATATGCCTACCAAAAATCACCCGTGAAACTTGAAAAATGTGCAAATGACAGACCTTGCAATTGCATCACATATGGGTATGTTGTCGGGTGTATCCCACATATGCCTACCAAAAATCACCCGTGAAACTTGAAAAATGTGCAAATGACAGACCTTGCAATTGCATTACATATGGGTATGTTGTCGGGTGTCACTGTGACAAAACGTTGCAACGTGCTCATACGTCATCGGGACGCCTCACTTTAATGGCTATAATAGAAACAGTTATTTCAGAGCCATTCCTCCTGAGAGCAACAGTAAGCTTTAGTGAGGGTGACTGTTCAGAATATGAACTTTAGTGAAACACTGGAAATGCTTTCACACGGGTATATTATCTGACACTATGATCTTAATATATTACAGAGCATTCCGCGTGTTTTAAACATAATCAGTGCCATTTTACCTTATTTACAAAGCAGCTCAACGAACTGCAGACTTTTAGCATGTAAGCAGAGGCTGGAGGTCAGGCGAGTCACTAGATGTGTTTAACGAGGTAACTCTTTAAACGCAATGTAGACTGTAGTGCATTTTTCTATCTGTTTCCTTTCATGTCCATTTTGATTTCCTATCACCTATTACCTCTATGGCTGGTAATCATGTGGTTAAGAAAATGTTACACAAGTGTCTCCGCAAGTATTCTTTTCCCAGTCAACTCTATCAGTATCTCCACTCATATATTCACTAAGGCTTTGTTTCATGCAGTATCCTTTACGAAATTGTGAGGAGGGATAATACTTTCTCGGTGTGTGTGTGTGTGTGTGTGTGTGTGTGTGTGTGTGTGTGTGTGTGTGTGTGTGTGTGTGTGTGTGTGTGTATGTATGTGTGTGTGTGTTAACAGTGTAACTCAAGTCTTCATCTGACTTGAATCAACTTGGGCGAAAGGGTTGAGGGTAAGCCAAAGAGGTGACTGATTGTGTCTGAGAACAAAATAGGCCAAAGGGCAAGGTCACCTTTTAGGGTCTTGACTGACAGACAAGAGTTGGTAGAAATGTTGTGGGCATGGCAAGAATGAAGGGATTCGATTTAGAAAACAATTAGAGACCACGATCACAGGTCAAGGTCAAATTTTGTTCTGTGTCTGCGTATAAGCAAAATAAAACAGTTTTGATATGATTTGGACAAAAATCTTTTGGTGGAAATGCTGAAGATGAGCGAAAGGGTTGACCTACTGCCTTCTAGACAGTACCTCAAAGGTCACGATTACATGCTAGGGTCAGCTTACAGTTTTTATTCGACTTAGACAAAATTTGGTGAAAGGGTTCGAGGAGAGGCACGGATGAAGGCACGCCTGTTTGTGAACAATCAGTCAAAGTTCAAGGTCACAGGGCAATGGCAAAAGTTAGTGTCTCTTTTCAGGTACAACTTAGGCAATTCTGAATCCATTTAGACCAATTATGGTAGAATTGTTTAGGGTAAGCCAAGGATAAGGAGTTGGTTAGGGAACAATTAAATGTCAAGGCCACAAGACAAGATCAAAGTTCGACCCATGTGTGTCTGTGTGAGGAAAAAAAAAAATGTAAGTTATGATCTGATTCAGTCTAGACTGGATGGAACTGCTGAGGGTCAGCCAACGAGTTAACATACTGTTTTTGCGGATTGTAAGTTCAAGGTCTATGCTACATGGCAAGATTCACTTAAATATGTTTTATTTTTTTTAATCAAAACTTGGAGGAACGGTTCAGGGTAGGACACGGACTAAATGATCCGATTTTGAAAACATTTAAACTTCTACGTCACAGGAAAAGTTCAAATCTTTCACTCTATAACTCACTCAGTTTGAATACATCCGACAAAGTTGGTGGAATGACTGAGGGTCAGTGAAGACGTTTTT